>JAJGRX010000840.1:600000-910135 GCA_025461125.1 Carex kokanica | reverse complement strand
ATTCCAAAAATGTGAAATTTGGTCTCCAAACACATTTTAATATAGATTAAATATCTAACGGTTTGGATCGACCGTTTGGACTTTGCAAATAGGAGAACCAAAACGTTTGCACCAAGGGCTTGGTGCAAACATTTTGAGCTTAGCCAGTCTCTCTATATATATATATATATATATATTAAAATAAGAAGTTATTATGCTAATATCAGCACCCCGATTTGAACATTCAAAATGGGTGTACTTATTCGTAGTCCGTGTGTGAAAAACCTTACAAAAATGGGAATGTTTAGTAACATATGCAGTAGAGAAGAATCATTAAATAGAGCATTTGAAAGAGAAAAAAAAACGTACCTTCTACTGGAACCAGCTTCACCTCTGATTGGAGTGAACCTGAGCGGATGCGTTGCCTCTCTTTTAAAAGGGTGCAATGGAATATACTTTCTTTTGAACTAACAATGTGGGACAAGCTTAATGCTTGCTTTTATCCGGACAACAAGTATATGTGATAACAACCACAACCAACACCCCCCCCCCCCCCCCCCCCCCCCCCCCCAACCCAAAAAAAAAAAAAAAAAAAACCATCCCCACAAATAGGAGTGTCAACGGGTACGGTAAGGGTCGGGTGAAAGCATTTTCATACCCGTACCCGTTGCAAATTATCGTACCCGTACCCTACTCTTACCCGTTATAATTGTTGGATAACGAAAAAGTAGCGGGTAAATAACGGATAATACTAATATAATAATAATTTTTATTATTTATTAAATAACATTAAAACATATATATTCATTTCACACATGTACAGTACTTTATTGAAAAATAAAATTCTAATCATGCTAAGTGCAAGTAAACAAATTAAAGTACTCTTTCAATGCTTATTAATATATATAATATGAGTAGAACTAGGGTGCTCCTAAGCTCACCAAGCCCTTCGTGAGCGCGACTCTAAAACCTATCGAATTGACTTCAAACGACATTTTCAAACCGTTAGATGTTCAATCTATATTAAAATGTGCTTGGAGACCAAATTTTACATTTTTTGGAATTTTTTTACTATTTATTAAGATGGTTTGAAAATCGCTGTTTTTCAATGGTGCAAAATTTTAATAAAAACAACGATTTTCAAACCATCTTAATAAATAGTAAAAAAATTCCAAAAAATGTAAAATTTGGTCTCCAAGCACATTTTAATATAGATTGAACATCTAACGGTTTGAAAATATCGTTTGAAGTCAATTCGATAGGTTTTAGAGTCGCGCTCACGGAAGGGCTTGGTGAGCTTAGGAGCACCCTAGTTCTACTCTATATAATATATATATAATTTTTTTTATAATTACCTGATCGGGTAACGGGTACGAAATAGGTTTTACCCGTACCCTTACCCGTTTAGATGATGAAAAAAAATATTTACCCGTACCCGATAAATTTACTAAAAAAAAAAATCTTACCCATAGCCGTCTTATCGGATACGGTACGGGTCGGGTAAACGGATAAAAGAGTGCCATTAACACCCCTACCCACAAAGGTTGCAAATGAATGCTTGATTTTTAACTAGCAATGTGGGACTAAGTTGATGCTTGCTTTTATCCGGGCTCGGGGATGCAAAACAGAGAATGGGATTATTAAACAGAGGAGGGATCCGATTCCAACACTTTTGAGTTACCACAAAGTTACCACAACCATTTTCTACATTTTCAAAGTCTAAATCGTCAATCCAAACCGTTCAACATGATCTCCACAATAAAATGTGCTTGCAAATCAAATTTTACATTTTTTTGAATTATTTACTATTTATTAAGTATTTTACAAAAACTAGTCAAATTCAGACCATTGAATTTTGTACCCATCTTAATAAATAGTAAAAAAATTCAAAAAAATGTAAAATTTGATCTGCAATCACATTTTATTGTGAAGATCATGTTGAACGGTTTGGATCGACGATTTGGACTTTGAAAATGTAGAAAATGATTAGGGTAATTTTGTGGTAACTCAAAAGTATTGTAATCGGATCCCTCCTCTATTAAAAATTAGAAGTTTAAGTTTTCAATTGTCATTTAGAGCCAGAAATGGTGGAGGCGCGAACCGATGAGCATTGACCCTCTTCTGGCAGAGAAGGAAAAGAAACTTATAATAGAAGGCAATTGAGAAGGCGCAAAGGGCGACCACGGAATTAAGCGACGCTGGTGAGCGTTAATTTGACATATTTGTTTTTTGAGAAAAAATGTGGGTCATGCCCCCATTTGATTTCATTGAATTACAAAAGTTTTGTAATTACAAAAGGTTGTAGAAAGGAAAACAAAGCTCAAAACAATTGAGGCAAAACAAAAAAGTGAAGCCAAGAGAAAAAGAAGAAAATAATTTTGAAAGGTCAAAATACATAACTGAGGTGCTCAAGAAATATTTCTTCTTCCCATCTGTAAGCTACACCAGCAGCTTGAAGCCTCGTACCAGTGGTACCTGGTTGTTACCAGTAAGATCGTGTTATCCATTGTCTCTCGTCATATGGCGTGCTGCACTCGCGTAAAACTTGGATTGCCATCTTACCTCCTTCATCAATTCGTCCAAGCTCTTTGCAGTATCTGTAAAACATCTGGCGCACCTTTCCTTCCACAGTACAAATTGCATTATCAATAGTGTTGTTTTTTGTACCTTGGTCAGAGCACCTGCTTGGCCGTGTTAATTATATCAATTGTTGGTTTGATCGGCCATCCCCGTGCCGGTATATAGGATTTGAGCTTCGTGTACAAATGCAGCATGTAGGGACATTCTTCAAAAATATGTTGTACTGTTTCTAAGGTGTTTTTGCACAGAAGGCACCTACTCACCATGTTCCAGCCCCTTTTCTGCAAATTGTCGTGTGTCAAGATTCTGTTCTTAATTGCCAACCATGCGAAGATCCTGATTCTCGGTGGTGCCTACACCTTCCATATCCTTGAGACTTGGCATTTGAGTCTAGGCCCCGCTTTTAGGCCGTTATACGCTGTTTTGACAGTAAAGGCCCCCGTGGTTGTCCATTTCCATGTTATCTCATCCCTAGCTCCTTGAATTAAGTGAACTTCGGCCAACATACCTTGCAAAGAGTGTAATTCCTGGCAGGCCTCGGTTGACAGGTTTGGTCTAAACAAGAGCTTGATATCTGTTTCCATGATTGCCCTTCGCAGTACCACATCCTCTTGGAGTGCATAAGAGTATAGATTGGGGAAGTAGTATTTAATTACACCTTTCCCCCAATCATGCTCCCACAGTAAACACGTACCACCATCTCCAAGTCTCCACTCTGTTGAAACACTGAAAAAGGACCGAACCTCCAGTGGTATTGTTGAAAAAATAGCTGTATCTGGCACACCCATTGATATTCTTGTCGTTTACGACAGCAATGGCTTCCAAAGCTTGTGTCGCGGCACGTACCACTCCCAATGCCATTTCAGTAGTAAGCATGGTTGAAGGTCCGCATGTCTAGGACGCCCAAGCCCCCAATACTTTTGGGTTCACACATGGACTCCCAATTGATGAGGCTGTATCCTTTCTTTTGTTTCGAAGCACCGTGCCAAAGAAATCGACACCTAATCTTGTCAATCTCGGCTATAACCCATCGTGGTAGCCGTATCACTTGCATGATGTATATAGGCACCGATGACAGGACCGAGTTGAGCAATACTAGTCTTCCTGCCACGGATAGGAATCTCGCAGCCCAACCGGCCACCCTTTTCTGTATTTTTTGGATGAGGGGCAAACAAGCTTCCTTTGGTAATCTTCTGTCTGACAAGGGAATACCCAGGTAAACGAAAGGTAAAGTTTCCAATTTGCACCCTAAGATGGATGCTAACTGCTTCTTCTGTTGCTGATCCACATTTATCACAATTATTTCTGATTTGTGTAGATTTATCTCCAGGCCCGAGACTTGTTGGAAGACCAGCAGCCCAATTTTGATTGCCCTTGCCTGATGGATATCTGGTTTAAGGAAGAGCAAAGCATCATCCGCGTACAATAAGCACGGTCGCATGTCTCTGTATGGCAGCCTTATTGCCCCCATGGCAACCAATTTTTACAGATATCTCACTAAGAAGTCCATTGCTATGATGAATAAAGACGGTGATAGGTGATCACCTTGTCGCACTCCACGCTTTAGGGTTATTTTCCGCCCCAATAGGCCATTGGTCAGAACCTGTGAAGTTCCTTTGAAGATGGAATTGCGCACCCACGCTATCCACGTCTCCGGAAATCCCAGATTTTCCATCGCCAACAAAGTAAAGTTCCAACTTACCGTGTCGAACGCCTTTTTGATATCTAATTTGAGCATCCCGAGTGGCATGTTTTCCTCTTTGCTAATGTGCAATACATGCTGAGCATACAGGTATGATTCTGTGATTCTTCTATTTTTCTGGAAACCGGTCTGTGCATCACTAATAATCTGATGCATGTGCTGTTGCAAGCGATTGGCAAGGACTTTAGAGTAAATTTTCTGAATACCATGCAGCAAACTAATGGGTCTAAAATCACCAGGCAACTGTGGGTTTTCTTTCTTTGGGATTAGGACGATATATGAGGTGTTCAAGGGTTGAAGCTGTGTCGCCGTGTCCATGACATATCTATAAACAGCGAAAAGGTCTGCTGAGATGATGTCTACAAAGTGTTTGTAGAATTCACCAGGAAAGTCATCGGGTCCAGGACTTTTATTGTTCGGCCACTGGCCTATTGCTTCCTTTATTTCCTGTACTGTTATGGGGTTGGCCAGTGTGCTCAAATCAACCCGTTCCGGGTATAAATTGCTCTAGTGTATCTGCGGGGTTGGCGGCGGTTCTGTGCCCATCAAATCTTTGAAAAAATTAATGAAAATTCTTGCCTTTGTGTTGTGGTTAGAGAACACGGTAGAATTGTGCTGCACTTGAGTTATTGCATTTATTCTCTTTGAGTTAGATGCAACGGCATGGAAGAACCAAGTCCCTCTATCACCGTGTAGTTCCCACTTGGTCCGCGCGCGTTGCCTCCAAACATCTTCCTCCAGGACTGCCAATGTCATGTGCCTTTCCTTGATAAGTGCGGTTATGAATTTCTCAAGACCCGTCAAAGGCCTCACCTCTTTAGCCTTATCAATCCATGAGAGGAAGTCTCTGTAGACAGTGATTTGTGCTTTGATGCTTCCAATCTTTGCTCGTGCCCATTCTTTTATTTTCTGTTGCAAATTGCTGATTTTTTTATGTAGTCGCAGTGGTGTGTCAGCTGGTGGCGTGGAACCCCACTCCATACGGACCATTTCATTAAACTCCTCAAAACAGAGCCATACATTTTCAAACCGAAAGAATCTAGATCGTCAGAAATTTGTTGCAGCTATGAGCGTGATGGGGCAGTGATCCGAACTCATATTCAGAATTGGCCGATGTACTGAGTTGGGGAACACACTATTCCATTTTGATGAGATTAGAAACCGATCTAGCCGCGCCATGTGTGGCCCAGACCGGTCATTGCTCCAAGTGTAGAGCTTTCCTGTTAGTGCCAGGTTTATCATTCCTAACTCGGATATTAGGTGAGCGAAATCCAATGTTGATCGCCAAGTGTTGTCATTATTATTTCGCTCATGCAGGTCTGCCGTGACATTGAAATCACCTCCGATTACCCACGGTATGTCATCACTTGGTTTGGATTGCCTTAGCTCCTGGAAGAATTGTGTCCGATCTTGCCGGCCATGAGTTCCATAGACAGCAGTGAAGGCGAGGGTTGTTCCATCAAAATTATGCCTCAAGTGAATTGTCAGGGAAAATTGGTTTGTTTGCAAAAGTGCCTTGGCATAAGTTCTTTGATTCCATGCTATAATGATGCCTCCCCGTGTCCCTTGTGCCGGCAGCACTTCAAAACTTTGTAGGCGTGTTCCGCAAATTTCCTTGATTGTCGATAAATCAGGTCTCTAGCTTGGTTTCTTGGAGGGTGACAATGTCCAGTTTTTCGATAAGCATCGCTTGTCTGATCGCTAATCGCTTTTGCCTTTTGTTGAGGCTACGAACGTTCCAGGACATTAATTTGATTTTAAGTTTATCACTCATTGAACACTAAATAATCTTCTAACTTTCTTTGATAAAGCTGCCGGATACACACTGAGAAGTGTAAAAGATACATGCACTTCCCTACAGCTAACCCAAATTCTCTTGTCCTCTTCCCAATCTAAACAATTAATTATACCTAGATGAAGGCCAACATCACTAAATTCTACTGAAAAAGGTAATCATTACAGAGAGTGTATCCTCCATTGGCAGCTTATCTCCTCCCCGCTGGTTTAGTTAATTGATTTTCCCGGTGCCTCTGGTGGAATCAGCGCCGCCTCTGCCTCAATTCTTCCCAAAAGTTCATCGTTGAGCTCTACCCCAGCTGCTGTGACGATAGCCTCCGTGTGACCCCTTGATAACGGGTTAAATGTTTTGAGATATTCCAGTGCCGATTTTGCTGAGGATTTTGGCTTCGGTTTGGATTTCACCCTTTGCATCATGCCACAAATGTTGATGAAACCCTTGGTTGCTCTTGCCTTGTCGACAGCCGAGATGTAGCGGCCCGTATTTTTGTGTTGGAGGCGAGTGCTGCGTCTGACTTCCTTTTTCTTGTAGCACGATGGACCCTTGAAACCTGGTGGCGCATCCTCAGAGCTACTATCTAGTTCACCGATTTCCTTGATGTTTGCTTCTGTTGGCTAGGTGGAGGTGTTAAGTGCATTAAAGTGCAGTTGTATTTCCTTCTCGGTCCAGTTTTCGGCCCGATTGAATGATGCCACTCCTGGAGAAGTACCCTGCTGATTAATAATATCGGCCCCCTTCAGTTTTGACACAGGTCCGGTTTGAGCCAGGCCTTGGCTTTCCTTGTGTTGGGCTTTGCCGCTTGACATGTGGAGGCCCGCTATGTGCTCTATGGGCTTGATGGCAGGTGGCACTGATCCTTCTACACGCCCTCCAGCTGTCCATGTGGAGATCCCCAATATTCTAGCAGAATGACACGCAGGGAGCATGCTAAAGATGGTGTCTTGAAGTGGGTTGACTGGGGCATACTTTTCTTCTGCAATACGTGACAGAATCCCTTCCCATGCAAAAAGCATTGAGCTAGGATTCATCAATATGACATGTATCGCCGCATTTAATGTTTCTCCTTTGTCGGTTGTGGCGTGAAGCCTGATTTTATCACATGCTGCGTGGGAAATGCTCCACTTGACCGTTGGAGTAGAGCTTTCCATTTTTCCTTCCCATGGGGTATCGACACGTGCCACCACAGGGCAACTCACTAGCTGCTGAGGCAAGGGTTCAGATTTTTTCAGAATTTTGACTGGACTCCCTCTAGTATCTCCCAAATATGGAGAACCGGACCCTCCAGTTGTCGTCCTTGAGATGGTATCCTGACTTCGTTGCCGGCCATACGCCCCCGATGTGATTCTAGGTGGTTGACGGTTGCGATGGCAGTGTCTCTGAGGGCCATAGGAACTGCCCTGACCGCCCTCATCATCGTCGAATCGTGGGTGTAAGGGTGGCGAAGAGTTATGGAGCCATCCTTCAATATGGATGTGCACCACCTTTGAGTACGAGTTTTTATGGAGAGTTGTCGTAGGTGGTATAGTTGCCGGATCGAAACAGGCCACCATGACACGTAGCGTCTCGAAGTTTCCGTTCGTGATAACCGGCGTCATGCACTCGACGTACCCGAACCCAGAAACCAAGTGATTAATGTCAGGGAGGTTCCAGTACTGCATGGGCACGCCTACTAGACGAATTCTCGCCTTGTGTGTGGTGGGATCGCGCATCATGTGCATGTTAGATGTCCATTCACGCAGTTGGACTTCTACTCCCCTGGCAACCATGAAAACCCCAACATGCATTGCTAGGTTTCGCAGCACCTTGGATGAGAATTCTACCAGCAGGTCCCCTACTTCTGCCTCCAGTGTAGAGACTTTAAATTCGTCGAGAGGACATCCAAAGGTGGTGGCAATGGAGCTGGCCACCCGTTGATGCAGTTGGTTGACATGTGCAGCCCCCGGGCCGAGTAGTACCACAGCACATCTGTCGAGGAGAGTATTCGGTGGATGTAAGTCGTCATTGGGCGGGAAGAAAACATACAGTTCCGGGGTTCTTCCTTGGATGAGGTCTGGACTTAACATTGGCATGGTTTCTCAATTTTCACAGTCCATGGCAGGTTGCGGTTGGGGTAGGATCTGTGTTTCAGATTGCTGTTTTAGTGGTGGCTTAGTTTGTGGCCGGTTACAGCTCTCCCATTGTGGATTGTGCAAGCCGTGGGGTTTATTTATGGGTCTCCCCTTGGGCACACAGGTTCGTGAAACATGTCCGTATCCATGGCACTTAATGCATCTTACACTGTTCCTGCACTGAAACTTTGTGTGTCCCCGGTCGAGGCACCTGTAACACCTGTCTTGGGCCTTCAGTAACTCCATTTGCTTATTAAGCTTTGTAGGTCTCGCTTTTCTGGTTTGTTTTTACGCGCCTTACGCCTAGTGACATGGATCCAGCCTTCATTAATATCACATATCCCTCCTTGGTTTGTAGGTCGTGTAGTATCATTTAATGGGGGTAGTTGGTTTGTCTGTTGGTGTAATGGTTTATGGAGAGCAGTGAACGACTCCCTACTTGCTACCACCTGAGAGTAGAGAGGTCTTGTTATCGTTGCCGTTGTCGCGTTCCATCTGTTGATTGCGTCCAAAGTTGCCTGCCTGGCCACCATGCGTGTAGAGAGAGACGCCATCCTGAGAGGAACAGTGTAGAGAGAGACGCCTTATTCCGTTTCAGCACCTTAATTTGACATATTTGATATGTGGTTATGTCTAAATTGGTCCTAATTATAATGTTTTGTTACGTATATTTTTATTCACTTTTGTTTAATGTTAGTATAATGTGATTCTGCACAAATTGTCACTATTACAAAAAGATCAATCACTAATGGCTCATCACACAGGGATCCGAGAAGTTTTTGTAAGAATTTTGCATAAAGGCTGCGGGTAGCACAAAAATGAATTCCAACATATACGTGTATGATTTTTGCAAAAGACTGTTTGTAATCATACACGATTTTGTTTTAAGATCTGTGTGTGATTAAAGAAACACAAATTTTTCTATGTCATCAATCCATACTTCTATCTTCTCTGCACATCTATGTTCTAAAGCACCTTTATCTATCTTGTCACTACTACAAAAAAATAATTCTCTATCGGTTGAAATCAATAATTATAATTTTTATGAACCGATGGCTATCGTCCCAATAGCAAAAGTGTTCACCTTTGTCATCTGCTCGGATCCGATGGCGTTGCGCACTTATGCTATTGAGTAAAGTAACCAACTGATGGCATTTCTCAAATAACGGTGTTACAAACTGTCATCGCTACACATTCAATGGCATCGCTTGCATTTTTTTAAGCGATAGCAAAGGTTCTTAACACAGCAACTTTTGGATCTGTTTGCCGATGGCAAAAGTCACATACACCATCGTTTTTGTTTGCGTTGGCATTGTTATCCTAGCTTTGACCTCTGGTTTTAATTTGAGCCGTTGGTGATTTATATATATATTAATAATTACGCCCCTGTTAGAAGCTAGCTAGCCTCCATTTGCTAGCCATTTTTTAAACACAACATTTGAACCAACAATATATAGACAACATGCATAATGCATGTACCCAACAACAACATATATGTAACATATACATCATTGTAAACCAACAAGCCATATATATAGCAATATAACATAGATAACGTGTAATTCATTGTACCAGCACAAATATCATCACGTACTATACCACCAAAATTATACCCCCACTTAAAACTAGCAAAGCTTTCAAAAATTGTACCCACTGGTTGTACCAACGACAAAAATGTACATCATATATATGTACCAATAACGTTGTTCTCAATTACCACAAAAATGTACATCATATGTACCAAAAACTGTTCAAGTTTCAATTCAGACCCCTTGTGGAGGTAAAGGTACAACACTATCCAAGAAGTACTTACACCATGTTGTACGGATTGCATGTAGATCTGTTTCCTTAAATGGTTTAGTGGTCAATTTGCACTGCATGAATGAACACCGAACATATTAATAACATATATAAGAAATGAATTTGAAAACATGCATGATAGATCAAAATAGGTGATTGACAAACCTTTGGAAAAGAATTACAAAAACATTTGATGATGAACTCCATGTTTTTCATTACAAAATAGCCGCGTTCCTAGTCTCCGACTTGTCTAGGGCACTGAAATGTGTATTATTTTAAACAAAATATAATTAGTAGTGTAATTAGAACTTAAAATAAGTTAGAATGAAAAACTCGATTAGAATATTTTCTTATTGAAAAGTCTTTAATATCCAGGTGTCTCTTCCCCTGCTTGTGATTCCCCCACCCCCACTTTGTGTGTATTCCCGATAAGCCCTGGTATTAATATCCTAAGGTCTTCGCTACTCACCTAGATGGGGGGGAGGGGGGTGGGCATTTGTTTGTGTTAGTATGTAATAATCTAGAAGTCAATAGTACGATAAATTTGTTATATAAAGCTTTGTTCATGAATTGAATGTTTAATCATTTTGTTACCTTGAGTATTATGAATTTATGAATCATTTCGAGTTCATGACTGGAATTGTGAAACTTCATAATATAAATGATAATACTCTTAAAAGTCTCTAACCAAGGTAATTAGCAGGAACACTAATTACCGCGATAAGGTTAGTGTGTGGATTAAATGATGGTTAAGTTTTACAAACCATAGACAAAGAGTTGTCATTTTAATCACACAGATACATGTTAGAGAACATGATATTTGACAGACCCCAAATGAAACATTAAATGGAATTGTATTTGTGTCATTAATGTTTTCATTTTAGTGTTAAGTTCTAAAGTATGAGATATTCATTTTTCCTACATAAGAGATGTATATGTGTGATTGTTATCTAACGCTATCCGTAAAAAGTAGCTATAAGGGTAGTTCTTCGGTATACATATCTTATGCGGAGGAAAAGATAGTTTATCAAAAGTACTATTGTCCCTCGTATCTCAATACGAGCTATAGCATCACTGGGCCCCTTGATAGAATATGATTATCTGGATCCAGTATGATTACAAGAGTAAACATATTTGATAATTTATTCAGGATCAAGAAAAGAATAAGTTTTCAAGGATGACACACACCTACCTTGAAACTAATCTGATAGCTATGAGACAAAAGAATTAACACGAAGTAAATCGTTTACTGGATCGTGATATTGTACGGTACAGCATCATTTGTGTAATTGGTATCATAATATACTTGCCAGGTGCCACCTATGATATATAGAGGTTAAAACAGTTTTAATTCTATTTGTCAACATAACACAGATCCTATAGGGTCACACCAATAGGAAAGTAATCATAGAAATTTTATGATTAATTATAAAGTGTTATAATTAAGAATAAAATATATGTCATGGAGATGACATGCTTAAACCGAATTAAATTTATAAACGTGTATGACACGTCATATAAATTTATCGCAAACGCAAGAAATACAATTATTCAGAATAATTGTATATATATATTATATGGATTAAAATGTTAATTATGAATTAATATTTTGGACCAAAAAGTCCAATTTGAATTTAGGCCTTAATTAAATTGAGAATTTAATTAAAAGCCTAAATTAAATTAAATTAAATTAAATTAAAATGTTTAATTAAATATATTAAATAAATTGCCAAAATCAAATTTGATTTTGCATCTTAAAACTGACTTCTAAAACCGCCACAAATATATTCCTATATATAGGCATGAAGTGGAGAGAAAATATAGAAATCAATTTCTAAGTCCAAATCAAAGTACGAATCAGAATCTGATTCGATTCGTATCTAATTTTCTCTTCCAAATAGTGATTTGCAGAAATCTGATTATCCATATATATATTTTTGCAAGAATAAAAGTTATTCTTGTGAATAGTGTTTTGTCAGAAAATTCGTACTTTCGGTGAATAGTGATTTACCGAAAACTGTGACTTTTCGAAAACCGTTGGTATAGTATTTCTGGCAAAATAAATACCAACTCTCTGGTAGTTCCTGGTGGATAACCGATAGAGGCACTATATTTTTGGTGCTTGCTTAACCGGGTCAGACTGTATTCCAATTTGAATTTGGAAACAAGGTAAATAAATGTTATATTAATCTATTTAATTGTTAAATAGATTTAATCTTTTAGAAATCAATCAAAGGAGTAGATCTATAAACTAATTAAAATACAAGTAAATACGGTTTTACTACTTTGGGTCTGTACAGGATCAATCTGGTCTGTAACTCTCGGTAATTATTCGACATACCACTTGATCTATGATCTGAATAAGTAAAGTTTTATTTATGGCTTTTAATCTAAGAAAAGGATTGAACAGGTCTGTAACACTCGGTAGATAATCCAACACACCACTTCAATCCTTTTGGCTTGAGTTAGAAGTAAAAAAATTTTGTTTTACGGTCTTTCCGCAGCTTAAGCCTAATGGCTTTGGGCCCGACTGGTACTGGGTCGGGATGTGTTTGGTAGATCCACAGAGTTTCGACTGGTAATGGGTCGGGGTCTAACTGGTAGATCCACAGAGTTCCGACTGGTACTGGGTAGAGATCTAACTGGTAGATCCACAGAGTTGCTACCGATACTGGGTCGGGATCTCTGTACATCCATAGAGTGCCGACCGGTACTAAGTCGGGATCTAACTGGTATTGGGTCGGGATCCACATGATTCCGACTGGTACTGGGTCGGGATCGAGGTTCAGGAATATGACTGGTATAGTTCAGTTCCAATTCTACATACAACTCCAGAACCGGTAACCTTTGTGAAAAAGACGATACAATTTCTAAAACCATTTCGAACGATTGTTGGCTCATTACCGGTACTAATTGATGGTCACGTCCCCCATCGGTACACATAATAAACCTGGCTTGGATTTCCATATTTGCTTGACTAGCATTATACCCAACAAATTTATAAATCTCTTTCCGAAGATAATCAAAGCTGTGGTTCACGGTCAGCGGTAATGAGTATTTAGCTCGGGTACTGTAAAAGACCCCGTCATTATTGTATTTGATTTCTCCTCCAATAAAAATCTTCACATAAATAGTTGTCATTTTTAGTTTCGATTGGTCTGGCAATTTAAAAAATAACAACATATAAGTAATTAAAAATTGTCCGGACCTCTAAAAATTATTCTATAACCATTTTATAATTTTCTAAATTATTCAAGACCATTTCCGATATTTCTAAATTATTCTACATCATTTTGGAATTTTTTAAATTAATAGGGCAATATTCTAAACTATTTTGGAATTTTATAAATTATTCTAAACCATTTTGGAATATTCTAAAAAATTCTAAATTATTTCGACAATATTCTAAAAAATAAAAAATTATTTGGAATGAACTAATTAATTATAATATAAATTAAAATTAAAATAAATAAAATAAAATAACCTGAATCGAAGATCGGATCAATCAGACAGTCAGAGCTCCGGAAGGGATCCAAAAATGAAAGAGGTTCCTAAAACAATTCTAAATTATTTTAAAATTTTCTAAATTTTTCTAGACCATTTTGATAATTTCTAAATTATTCTACACCATTTTGAATTTTTTTAAATTAATTTAAATAATTTAAATAATTTAAATAATTAACAAATAAATAATTAGAAATTTAAATAATTTAAAATAATTTAAATAACTTACTGTGAGAGCGCGAGAGACTGAAGCATTGCGAGTGAAAGCGAGAGCTCCGCGGTTTTTATAAACGAATTCGGTGCAATTTCGGAAAAAAAATTCCGGAAATTTAATCTAAAACCGGAAAAAAAAAATTCCGGAGTTAGATGTTGAATCCGGAAAAAAAAATTCCGGTTTGGGTAGTTTCGAATTTCTACACCAAAATGGTTATTTTTTGTAATTTAATTTATTTTTTGAATATAAATAAAAAATTCGGGGCTTAGCACCCCCAGCCACTACTATGATCCACCCCCGATGAAAATAAAATATTTTGCCAACTTGATCTTTTGAAAGCGCTTTTGCAAGCTTTTATAATATAAAAGCTTTCATATTTTGAAAGAATTCCGTATTCTTGAAAATAGAAGTGCAATTGCCAACGAGATATTGCAACTGCCAGCAAGGACTTTGCAATTGAGTTTGCAAGGCGTTGAAGATGCTCTATGAGCTCCAAATTATTTGATATGGCTTGATACTTCTTTTCTGGATCCCTCATTTTGATATATAAAAATAAATGTTTACATGATTTACTTTACCAAATTGCCCTTCTAACAATTTTTTTTTTTTTTAAGTTCCGCTGAAGGTGCGAAGTTGTGAGAGACCTTCTAACAATGTCACAAATGGATACTAATTAAGTTAATAATCAAACCAAAATTTCAACATCGTTATCCGTTGTCTTAAAATATGAAAACGAAAGGACATGTACAGTAACCCTCCAACTATTTAAGTATATATGCAAAATGTGTTGACTTTATTTTTTTATTTTTTTTGAGTAAAGGTTGGAGGTCAAGTCACCCAACTATTTAATACTCCTGTTTATTACAACAAAGGATTTTTCCCATCCGGATTTCGAATCCATGACATCTCACATAGAGACCATGTGCCTTTGCCACTAGACCAGACTTTATTATTTTTTAAGTGATCGTCTTTGTTTTAATTTGTTTATGTCTACTTTTTTAACTTTTTAGGCGTATGTTATACATGTAAATATTTAATTAATTATCTTTAATAATAAAATGGTTATGTTTAAAATAATATAATATAAAAATGACCGAATAGTTGTGTGTTTTTAACATTAAAATATTTCCTTTAATAATATAGTATTCTTGTAAATGCTTAATTATATTTCTTCTAACAATTTTTTTTCATTGAAACATTTATATATTTTATAATTCTTAACATGCGTGTGATGATGTGCGAAAATATAATAATAATCACCGGTGTGACTTTCGAACTATAAAATACTAAAAAAAACTATATGCACTCCTTTCAAGTATAGAACATGAAGGATTATTATCTGAGTATTGAAATATTGAATTTTGAAAAGTTCCCCACATTTATAGCCGCATCAAATTAGTTCTTAACTATTTAAATTATTTATAGGGTAGTAAAGAGATTAAAAAATAATAATAATAAAATAAGAAAAGCAAAGAAGAATAATCAAAGCTTAATTACACAGCCCATAAAATGGACCAACGACCATAATATGACAATGTCAAACATTTGCATGAATGTGACCCTTTATACAATTCGACGGTTGAACACGTATTCCTATATACTTGGTCTAAAGTCATGATCAAAACCACAAATTTGAAAATGATGTGTTACAAAAAATGAACAAAAATATAGAAAGGTAGTAATTTTTTTTCTGGAACAAAAACAGGAACTTAGAATAACTTCTAAATTTTCATCCAACTTGTGATAAACCTAAATTACAAATCTCAATCGGATCGGGGCCATTCCATCTCTCTGCTTTTCTCTTCAACCCCTCAACTTCCCGCACACACTCCTCAATCTTCATTTTTTTTACTTTGTGCATCACATTTGCCGCCGCAATGCCAGCATCTTTCTTGAAAATCTCTTCCCAACCTTCTTGCCATGGCCCGCTCGCGTCACATAGCTCTAGGCTACCCTTTCTCCACTCGGTCCAGCTCCACGACTTCATCTTATCAAGACCCAATTTTTCTATGCATTTGCCTTTGCATTGTGGAATGCACGGGCGACAATATGCCCCACTCAATGGACCGGGGCTACTAATTGATGCAACCGGGATACCCCACGAGATTGGCATTGGCGGGTACCCAATCTGACGGTCTGATAAGATGCAGAATGGGAATCTGAGTTCCACTGCGGATATATTAAATAACTTTAGCTGTTCATGGAACGAAGATTCTGAGTTGAGGTCACGAAAACCAGCTGAGGCCAGGCGGGGCAGAAGAGAGAGTCTGGACAGTGCCACAGTTGAAAAAGATCTAATGCCGATTCCTAGGCGGTCGTTCAGGCCACCAAACCTGGATCCCTCGGGTACAACATACGAATTCCGCTTGAAGGTTTTCAGATCCAGAGGACCCATCCAGTATCCGTCTACCCGGGTTCGCACAATCCAGTCATATTTAAAGCTACCTCGGGATTCTTGCGCACCGATCATGTCGAGGCAGCCTTCTACCAGATCAAAGTATTGCATCAAACCCTGTCAAAATACAATTGGATGTATCATGTCTATAGATAGCCCAGACAAAAACAAAACTAAATGCTGTAATGCGGCTATGAAAATTCAATGTTTCTTCAGTAGCAAAAGAAATGTATATTCCTGATTATGATATTAGAACTAATAAAAAGTCAAACTTGAATTCGTTTTTCCCTCGAAGTGTTATAAAATGTTGCAAACCTGAATTCCATTAGGCGAGGAACTAGCAGCAAACACCATCCTTTGCTCCTCTGTCTCATTAAGCACCGCCGGCCTTCTTATCCTCATCTCTATGACACGTGGGGCCGATTGAAGCAAAGACAGCTTGAAGCTATTCTCGTCCAAGTTGCTGTGCACGAACAGATCTGCCTCTGGAAAGACATTCAAAACGTGCTTCAAAATGGTGGGTCCAGTTAACTCAAACCTCCTAGCGCCTCCCACCAGACATATCGCCACACGCGAGGTGCTAGAATATTGCACAGAAGGAATCACAAAATGGCTTGCAGGGCCTTGATTGTAATACAAGGAAACTAGAAGGATGAAAGGTAATAGGCATAATAAAAGCAGACGGTACATCGGCTGAAGGCCACGTCCTTGTGGGATCGTTAGGTTCTTGCTATCAGACATGGCCGGAGGGACAGGAGCCGCCATTTTCAGAGGTCTTTCTAACGACTGAAGTTGCCCAGCCTAGCTATCTTGAAATTGTTTGGGCATCGTTTTTGCTTTTTGTTTATTTTTTGCTCTTCTTCTCGTTATTGGCGTCCACTATGGATTTTTTAGGGAATTCAAGGAAGGCATGGAAATAAGTAAGGTCATTCAAAGTCAACGGATTCCCTAAAATTGTTTTGGTAGAAACGGTTCCCTTATCTTTCACAAGAAAATGAATTGTATAGCTGAAATGGTCAAAAGAAATGCATGAGAAGAAAGAGACGTAGCATTAGTGGTTTGAAAACGGTCTGGTCCGGACCCGGCCGGGCCACGGTTTCCACGGGTATGAAGGGTTAAACGGGCTAGGTTCGGCGGGCCGGTTTTTTTTTGTTGGGCCAAACTCGTGTCAGGACCTTGGACCAAATGGACACGGTCCGGTCCAGTCCGATCCAGGTCCGGGGGTTTAGGCACGGATCCGAGGGTTTAGGCATGGATCCGGTAGGTTTGGATGGGTTTGGTCGATCTACACGAGTCGGTCCGGGCTTGGTCCAGTCCGGTCTGGGTCGGTTACACAGGTTCCCATGGTCCGGTCCTAAACCAAACCCGTGCTAGACCCATTCCTAGCATAAGTCCGGTCCGGTCCGGATTTGGAACACGGTCAGGACTGATTCGGGTTGAATCACGTGTTGTCCGGTCCGGTCCTGGACCGGCCGGATTTTTTCAAACCACTGCATAGCATGTTGTAATGAAGTATTTTTTTTTTTTTTAATTGCACCACATGGCAGCCTGTGCCAAGAATTAAAAAACAGAGAGAGGGAGAGAGGTGGATTTGACCTGGCGCGAGGGTTAACGTACGGACCGGACGTTGGTATTGGTTATGAGCAATTCTTAAATTCTTGAATTTTGGAGTAACTAATTACCATATGAGTCTAGGGTTGATAATGGGCTTAAATGTTCCCGAGATTTTTATTTTTACCCAAAAAAAAATATATTTTAATATAATTAACCAAGTTTTTGAAAAAATTAAATTTTTACCCAAACTGTAAATAATATTTACGGTTTGAATTCGGAATTCAAACCGTAAATATTATTTACGGTTTGAAACTTTTTTTTTTTTTTAGAGAAAAATAGCTAAAATGCTGAAATGAAATATAACACAAAAAAATCGAATTGTTTTTTAAAATATTTGTTAGAAAATACGCTACGAATAGGGCTGATTTTGTGCTAAAATACGGTAAATTACAATAATTATGCTAAAATACGGTAAATGTACTAAAATGCTGAAATTACAACAATTATGTAGAATTATGCTAAAATACGGTAAATTACGCATGAATTGGGATGATATTTTCACTGAAAAGGCGAAAAACGACGATGAAACTTTAAACGGCCATAAAACGGCGCTCGAGTGTCCGATTTCAGCAAATGACCACTTTTCGGAAAGCTTGTGAAAATGCGCATCATCCGTGCCCGCGATGCAAGATGCCAAATTCAGAATCGCCAAAAAACAAAGAGAAAGGCCTCAAAACTTCAGTTGAAGTTTTCGATTGAGATTTTTATTTCTATTCTTCAATCTACGTAGCTCAGTAAATTAGTTATCTAATGAACTTGTAGAATACCAATTTTTATTATTTTGGAATTTTTTACTATTTTTTATGATTTATGAAAGATGCCACAAAATCGGCCCAAATTTAGCGTAATTTACCGTATTTTAGCATAATTCTACATAATTATTGTAATTTCAGCATTTTAGTAAATTTACCGTATTTTAGCATAATTATTGTAATTTACCGTATTTTAGTACAAAATCGGCCCTATTCGTAGCGTATTTTCTAACAAATATTTTAAAAAACAATTCGATTTTTTTGTGTTATATTTCATTTCAGCATTTTAGCTATTTTTCTCTAAAAAAAAAAAAAGTTTCAAACCGTAAATAATATTTACGGTTTGGGTAAAAATTTAATTTTTTCAAAAACTTGGTTAATTATATTAAAATATTTTTTTTTTGGGTAAAAATAAAAATCTCGGTAAATGTTCTCTTCTGAGCGATGTAATTGGCTCAAATTGTTTTGAAAAAATGGATGAATTATATATATTTGTATTTTGCAATATATGCACCACAATGGCAAACTTTGGTCACGTTTTCATTAAAATTTTAAAGCTTCTATGCTTCAATAAAAACTTATATATTAGGGTTGTGAATAGATTTTTTATCATCAGGTTCGATAATATAATCTGATATGATGGAACCATATATATCATGATAAAAAAAAAACATGTTTAATAATAATTTGATCTACGTATGAATCTTAAAATTATATCCGTTTTATCCGATAATTAAATTCACACTTGGATCCATCGCATTTACTGTTACCTTAAGCATGTAATTTCTTTTCCTTTGAAGGAGCTATATGACATTTGCAAGAATGAGATCCATGTGAAATAAGATGGAACTGTTTTTTTTTTCCAAAAAGCAGTCTGTTTAATTTGGAAGTGTTAAATACAGAATAACAGGAACCCTCAAATTATTTAATGTATGAAAATTGTGCTGAATTTATTTTAATACGTCTAGTTTTTAAATTTTTTAACAAATATGTTGTACATGTAAATATTTAATTAGTTATTTTTAATATAAAATAATAGGAAAATGACCGAATAGTTGTGTTTTTAACATTAAATTAGTTAGTATTCTTGTAAATACTTAATTATTTTCTTCTAACATTTATTTTTTTCATTTAAACATTTATATATTTTATAATTCTTAATATGCTGTCTGTGATGATGTATGAAAATATAATAATAATCATCGGTGTGACTTTCGAACAATAAAATACTAAAAAAAAAAAAAAACTATATGCAGACTCTTCACAAGAAACAGGGTTCAAATAAAACAAACAGTATATTGGTACAGTAGCACCTAGAGTGGAAAAAACGTGCCGTGCCGTACCGTGACTAAGTTAATTTTCACGTGCCGTACCGTGCTGTGACCAAAATGTCAAGGGGTGGTCACAGCACGCGAATGGTCACGCCGTGCCTAAATGTGCCATAACCATACGTGACTCGCGTGACCATTTAATCATTATTTAGGTTAGTTTATTCAAGATTCAACATTAAATAAATATCTAATGGTCCTAATTATACGTAACTCGCGTGACTACGTGCCATGCCGTGACTAAATCTTTCACGTGACATGCCAAAGTTTCAAAAGATGGACACGGCACGCGAATGGTCACGGCACGGGACACACGAATCACAGCACGTAACTGACACGCGTGCCGTGCCATTCCGTGACGGAGCCGGCTCCGCTGTGCCATTTTTCCCACTCTAGTAGCACCAATGCATTTCGAAAATAGAAATAGAATCCGAGTTCCTCTACGGGTATGGATCCATCAAACAGATGGACCAACACAGATTCTGATTCAGGATAGCCGACTGAGATGGATCCATCATAATGTTATAACTTAATAAGATAGATCTTTTATAAGATTCATATGTCTATCAAATTATTTTAAAACATATTCTGAATCAAGATACGGCCCAAAATACACATTTCAGATCATATTATCAAACCTGAATAATCTATTCACAAACCTTTAATTAAGGGCCATTTATGTAATTTATTCTTAAATAATAAGTTTTTCAAGCTTGTAATTGTGCAAAGAAGCATTAATTTTTTTTTTAAAACGTCCCCAAAGTTTGCCAATAAGGGAAACCAGCCATAAAGGTGCATATATTGCAAAATGCAAATATATATAATTCATCCAATTTTTTAGAAACAATTTGAGCCCATTACATCGCCCAAAAGAAATTATTTAAGTCCAGCAACCCTAGACTCATATGTTAGCCGAAATTTTTTTTGTTACCACATGATTAATTCCTAATTAAACAAATATCACCCTAATCAACTTATTTTCAGGGTTACCACTCACGCTTTCCTAGTCCGCGTACTAAAATAAGTTGGTGCGCACCCTGGGGAAGGGCACCATTTGGTGCACTTCCCCAGAGTGTGCACCAACTCTTTTTTGTGTGTGGTTATGTTCTGTTTTGTTTTGCAATTTTGAAATTATGAATTTTGTTTTAAGGAAAATAAAATTTTGCTTTTAAGGAAAATAAAATAATAAGCAAATAAAATTCAGCATCCAAAATAAAATTCAGAATTCCAAAATTGCAAAACAAAAAAGAACAGAACCATAAAAAAAAAGGGTTGGTGCGCACCCTGGGGAAAAAAGGGCACCAAATGGTACCCTTCCCCAGGGTACGCACCAGCCTATTTTGGTGCGCGGACTGGGGAAGTGTGGGTGGTAACTGTGGAAATAAGTTGATTAAGGTGGTATTTGTTTAATTAGGAATTAATCAGGTGGTAACAAAAAAATTTCGGCATATGTTAGTTACTTAAAAATTCAACAATAATTGCTAATTAGGGGTGTCAATGACACCCTTTTACGTTTACTATGATCCGTACTGTATTTAATAAGACGGGTATTGGAAATATTTTTTTTCGTAAACTTGTCGGGTACAGGTACAGGTAAGGGTATTTTTTGTTATCTAAACAGGTAAGGATACGGGTAAAGCCTATTTCGTAACGGTAATTATAAAATAAATTATTATATATGTTAATAAGTATTGAAAAGAGAACTTTAATTGGTTGACTTGTGTTTAGCATGACCCGAATTTTTTTTCAATAAAGTATTGTACATGTGTGAAATGAAGGTATATATGCTTTAATGTTTTATTTAATAAATAATAAAAATAATTATCATATTAGTATTATCCGTTATTTATTCGCTACCGTTTTATTATCTGACAACCATCACGGGTAAAGGTAGGATACGGATAAGATAATTTGTAGCGGGTAAGGATAAGATACGGGTAAGAACAATTTGTAACGGATACGGGTATTAAAATGCTTCCACCCGACCCTTACCGTACCCGTTGACACCCCCATTGCTATCCGGTCCAGTTCAATCCACATCAAACCCGCCGGTTTTCTCTCTCTACTCTCGTCCATCTGTTTGACCTTTTTAAGCCATACAATTCCTTTTTCTAGTGAAGGAATAAGGGAGTCTGTTTCTACCAAAACAATTTTAAAAGAATCCGTTGACTTAGTATAACCTAATAACCTTACTTCTATGCCTTCTTTGAATTCGCTCTCTTAAAAAATACTTAAGGACAAAACAAGAAGTTCACTTTGAATTCGCTGAAAGTGACACGTCCTCTCCCTCCGACCATGCCCGATAACAAGAAGCTCACGATCCCGCAAGTTGCACAGCCTTGATGACACGGTCCGGGGACGAAGATTCACAAGAACACACGCTAGTTCAACTAAACATCGCTCAAGAGGAGCAAAGTTCAACCCAACAGAGGATAAGAGGAGATAAAACTCAACTCAAACAGAATAAATTCGTAATAATTCAATAATCTCAATAATCTGATTACAAAATGACTTTGGACTCTTATATAGCCATATTTCTCCCTCTAAAAGTTACCTAACAATTAATACCACTTCAACTATTTTTTATTCTCCCAAAATACTCTTAATTAACTTCCTAGAGACTCAAAAAATACTCTCTTAGAAACCCACAAGTAAACAGAATTCAAACACACTTTTGATCATATTTAAAACCCACTAACAACTCACACCTAACTTAATTAATGACAAAAACCTTCCAAAAGCTGTCATCTGATTATCACGCCATTTTGACCAGTTTCGTTCTAGTTCTGCCACAATATTTCACATGAAGTTGTAGAGAATGTTCTTAGCTTTCCACAAAACTTTGAATCACCTGAATCGGAGCCAATATGAAAAAATATATAGCCAAAATACTAAAGCGTGTCAATAGGTGCAGTGCTGGACGGATAAAACTGCTACTGCTGGAAACATTCTGGTTTTTTAGCAAATGGATGTTCTCAAGGCCTATTGAAGCATCCCATATCACTCATCATTGAATGATGAGGCCTAAACACTGAATGAGTATCAAACGGTGCAATCTGGGCGATGTCATTCTCTTCCGGTTGAAAAGAACTCGTCCTCGAGTTCGGCTCATCATCTTCATATCCTTATAGACCTCTTTCAAACAGTACAATTTTTTAACATGCATTGTTATAGCACATTGGCATTGCATCAGATCAAGATTTTTGGAATAAACATGTAATGCATGTACAACACCACGCTTCCGCTGCACCATTCTTGAAATAAGCAAACGAGAATCAACTTCCATCTTTAATGGGTCAAATTTGGTGTCTTTGTCCACCATGGTGCACTCTACAAATGTCAGATTTGTGAGCTTGAAATTCAGCAACTTGGCATGAAGTTTATGTTGTGTTTGCACCATAAATTTTTTTCGAAAATGCCCTGCTATGCATGTGATGAACAAGCGAGTGTTGTTGATCTCAAAACAATTGCATTTGTTGTTTCACTTCTCGGTTTCAAAAAAGGATCTTCGTACCCACACCTTGAAAATTCAAATTTCTTGTACAACAAAGTATCAGTTGTGGTGAAAGAACAAGCTTCCAAGTTGGTTCAAGTTTAAGGATACCGGTAAATCACCGATAAGGTATCAAAGATCGAAGGGTTATCAAATAACTCTATTTCTTTCTCAAGTTCACCCATCAAGTTGTTGACATTATCCTCATCATCAGAATATTCGTCAAAAGTTGGTGGAGTTTCAAATGACATGCTTTCAACCTCAAAATATTCAGCAACCTCAAAAACACTGCGGTCTATACCAGAAATTGTTTTCACCAAACAAGTTTCTGAGTTATGTCCATCACAACCACACTTAAAGCATCGTACACTCCTTATTTTGGACTGAACCAAGCTAGGTTTCTCCAATTTTATTGGGTTCTTTCGAGTCCTTTTGGTAACTATAACAAATGGTTTAAACTTCTTCTTGCAAGACCCATTTTTGTCCAGCTTGTGCGAACATAGTTTGAGAACACAAAGTCCTTTGCCGCTGCTAGACCTTTGCTCTTCCAATATTTTCTCAACTTTCAAATTAAGTTTTGGTAAAAATGAATGTGAGGAAAAAGGATTAGAACCTCTACAAAAAGACTTCTTACAATATTTTCTCTTGAGGTTTTGGAATGGTTGTTTCTCCACTGAAGATGAGGTGAAAAATAAACATTGTCGACGCTGGATATGTTGTGAAGGCGGTGGTGAAAAGAAATGTTCATGTAGCTCGCAGATTAGTGCCTCGATCGACGGTCTCGACTCTCACGAGTTGTGCTTGTGGTAGAACCGTGCCTCATTCGGTGATCGCGATTCTCATAAGTTTTGCTTCTCGAAGGTCCATGCCTCATTCGGCGGTCTTGGTTTCGATTGGCGGCCTCCACTAGCGAAATACGCCATAGGAGTTGTTGGACATTCTGTCTCAACTCGTTCATCTCAACGTCTCGTCGGTCTTGGTCTTTATACTCAGGCCGGTTTCGTGTTGCATGACGCATAATCTTCAACCTTTAGCTCTGATACCAAATGACACAGTCCGATCACGGAGATTCACAAGGACACACGCTAGTTCAACTAAACATCGCTCAAGAGGAGCAAAGCTCAACCCAACAGAGGATAAGAGGAGATAAAACTCAACTCAAATAGAATAAATTAATAATAATTCAATAATCTCAATAATCTAATTACAAAATGACTTTGGACTCTTATATAGCCAAATTTCTCCCTCTAAAAGTTACCTAACAATTAATACCACTTCAACTACTTTTTATTCTCCCAAAATACTCTTAATTAACTTCCTAGATGTTGGGTTGAACTTACCGCTAAATTCTATTTTACATAGAATTTACCGCTAAATTCGGTTCAAGCTTATGGTGCAGAAAGAACGCAAAATTAAAATTTTTACTTCTATCATAAGCCTTAGGATCTACTCCTTTGATTGATTTCTAAACATAGAATTTATTTAACACTTAAATAAATTAAAACAACGATTGTACATTTTTCCAAATTCGAATTGAAAGTGCAGTCTGACTCAGATTTGTAGCACCAGAAATCTAGTGCCTCTATCAGTATCCACCAGGAACTACCAGAGAGTTGGTATTTCTTTTGCTAGAAATACTAAACCAACGGTATTCGAAAAAGTCACTATTTGCGATAAATCACTATTCACCAAAAATACGAATTTTCTAACAAAACACTATTCACAAGACTAACTATTTATTCTCGCAAGAATATATTTATGAATTATCAGATTTTCTACAAATCACTATTTGGGAGAGAAAATTAGATACGAATCGAATCGGATTCTGATTCATACTTTGATTCGGACTTGGATTGAGTTCTAATTTTCTCTCACCCCTCCACCCTATTTATAAGGATGTAAGGTCGGTTCAAAAATAGGAAATTACCATGTCAAATTTAATTTTGGGTGAAATTACCAAATTGCCCTTGGCCCAAAATTCAAATGATTTAATTTTGGACTTTTTCAATTAAATTTAATTTGGGCTTTTAATTAAAATCTAATTTTAATTTAGGCCCAAATTCCAAATGGGCTTTTGGCCCAAAATATTAATTCATAATTAATATTTTAATCCATATAATATATATATACAATTATTCTGATAATTATATTTTCTTGCGATTGCGATAAATTTATACAACGTGTCATAACCGTTATAAATTTAATTCAATTTACTCGTGTTAATTCTTTTGTCTCATAGTATCAGATCAGTTCCAATGTAGGTATGTGTCATCCTTGCAAACTTAATATTTTATCGATCTTAAATAGTTTTATCAAATATGATTAACTCTTAATCATACCGCGCGCTGATAATTCTACTTCATCAAGAGGCCTAGTGATACTATCACTGGTATTAAAATACGAGAGACAATAGTAGTCTTGGTGAACATCTCCCCTCCGCATAAGTTATGCATACTGAAATGTCATCGTTATAGCTACATTTTACGGATAGCGTTAAACAACACTCACGAATACACACTTCCTATGTAGGAAAGACGAATACCTCATATTTAGAACTTAACACTGAATGAAAACATTAATGACACAAACACAATCCATTTAATGTTTCATTTAGGATCTGTCAAATACCATGTTCTCTAACATGTATCTGTGTGATTAAAATGACAACTCTTTGTCTATGGTTTGTAAAACTTAACCATCATTTAATCCACACACTAACCTTTAAATGTCAATTAGTGTTCCTTGCTAATTACCGCGGTTAGAGACTATCAAGAGTATTTATCATCTATATTACGAAATTTTACAATTTCAAGTCATGAACTCAAAATGATTAATAAATTCGATAAAACTCAAGGAATAAAATGATATCTTTATTAATCATCCATTACATGAACAAAATATATAAAATAAAATTATTCTATGATTGGCTTCTAGATTATTACACTAACAAGAGACTCAAAAAATAATCTCCTAGAAATCCACAAGTAAACCGAATTCAAACACACTTTTGACCATATTTAAAACCCACTAACAACTCACATCAAACTTAATTAATGACAAAAACCCTCCAAAAGCTGTCATTTGATTATCACACCATTTTGACTAGTTTGCGTTCTAGTTCTGCAACAATATTTAACATGAAGTTGTAAAGAACGTTCTCATCTTTCCACAAAACTTTGAATCACCTGAATCTTGTTTGACAATGGTAACCCGAGGTAGGTGAATGGGAATGAGCCCAATTTACATCCTAGCATGCTTGCTAGTTGGTCTCCTTCATTCCCTTGATCTTGTGATATTACCAATTCGGACTTGTGCATATTTATTGTCAGTCCTGAGATCGCCTCGAATGCTACGAAGGCAATTTTGAGTATTTGGACTTGCTGTATTTCTGGTTTGACAAAAAATAATGCGTCATCCGCATATAGAAGACATGCTTTCATGTCCGGAATTGGTAGTCTTATGGCTTCATTGCTTACTAGCTTCTTGAACCACCTTGCTATGAAATCCATCGCTATTATGAATAGTAATGGGGATAATGGGTCACCTTGACGAACTCCTCTTTTAAGCGTGATTTTTCTACCAATTAGTCCATTAATGATGACTTGTGATGATCCTTGTAAAACCGAATTTTGCACCCACCGTTGCCAATTGTTTGGAAAGCCAATGTGCTTCATGACTTGGAGAATGTATTGCCAACTAACCGTGTCAAACGCTTTGTTAATGTCAGCTTTAAATATGGCAATTTGTATTATTTCTTTGCGTGCATGTATGAGAACTTGTTGAGCATAAATAAAACCTTCTGTGATGTGTCTATTTTTGATAAACCATGTCTGCGAAGTGTCAACGATTTCTCGTATCCTTTGTTGAAGTCTGTTTGCGAGGATCTTTGAGAATTTTTTTTGAATTGCATGTATTAGACTTATCGGCCTGTAGTCACTTGGTGTGAGCGGGTGATTCTTTTTGGGAATTAACACTATGTACGAGGTGTTGAGCGGGGATAGGCTTGAATCATCATTATTGATTGTCTCTGAGATTTTTTGAATATCTGGAATTATGTTCTAAGCAAATGCTTTGTATAATTCACCCGTAAACCTGTCCGTTCTCGGACTTTTATTATTTGGCCATTGTTCTATTGCCCTTCTTATTTCTTCACTTGATATTTGTGTTCCCAGTGCACTGAGATCTATTTGCTCACTATATAGATTTATCCAATTTATATTTGGTGATTGCGTCGAGTCAATTCCCATCAAGTTTTTATATAATTCAAAGAACGCATCCGCCTTTGCTTTTTGTCCTGTGTACGTGCTTCCTCTATGCTTAATAAAAGGTATGTTATTTTTGCTCTTGTTTTGAGATGCCATTGCATGAAAATATTTTGTACCTTTGTCACCTTGGAGCTCCCAGTTAGGCTTGGCTCTCTGCCTCCATAGATCTTCCTCTAGTATAGATAGTTATGTGTATCTTCATTTAATAAGGCAAGTAAGAAATTTCTCTAGTTGCGTTGGAGTTCTATGTTCTTTAACTGCATCCATCCATCCAATGTAATCTCTGCACACCTATATTTGTTTCTTTATGCACCCTACTTTGTCTTGCGCCCAGCTTTTTATGGCCTTCTGTAAGGATCCGAACTTTTCTTCCAGCTGTACTGGTGTTGCTGCTATTGGTGTTGACTCCCAATGTTGAGCTACCATTTCTTTGAAATTCTGAAATTTTAACCATAAGTTTTCGAATCGGAAGAACTTTGTCCATATAAAACCTGTCTTTTTTTTGAGGGTTAGTGAGCAATGGCTCACTAACATTTTGAATTAATTAACGAAAAAGTATTTACAATGTCATAGACTGGTAGGTCAAGGCCCAGTCTGCGTATCAGAAAGTCTCCTATAGTTACATGAATGATAGAAAGAAACAAACAACCTAATCAGGAAATCTAAGTATTAAATAAAGCTCATAAGAAAACGCAATAGCAGCTTGTTGAACTCTTTCCTGCTGTCTCCCACCCTTAATACCCCTGATTTATAACACGGAGCACCACAATTTGACTTGTACTTGTATCTCATTTACCAGTATTGGCACCTCCTTACTCTCTTGGGAAAAGACACGTCTATTCCTCTCTCGCCATAGTGCCCATACCGCCGCTGCCCATGTCGCATCCCATGAAGTCCTTTGACTCTCTTGTATAGAATTGCGCCGGATCAACCAAAGTCGTGTGATTGTGACTGTAGCCGGTAAGTTGTTGAAGTTTGGTATAATGCACCTCCATAGACGCCGTGCAAATGCACATGACAACATAATATGATCCCTGTCCTCAAGGATATCCCGGTTGCATAACGCACAGTGAGGAGTGACATGTATTCCCCTCTTGGTAAGGACCTTCTGGGTGAGTATTTTGTTCCCCCTCATCAACCATAGAAAAAGTCTGACCTTTAGTGGAGCTTTGATCTACCAAATGTATTTGTGGTATCGGCACATCACTCCTAAGTTGTGCA
The DNA here is from genome assembly GCA_025461125.1 of Carex kokanica. Lineage (NCBI taxonomy): Eukaryota > Viridiplantae > Streptophyta > Magnoliopsida > Poales > Cyperaceae > Carex > Carex kokanica. The sequence continues at coordinate 881,382 of JAJGRX010000840.1, read as the reverse complement.
TCATGTGGTATGCGGATGCGCTGGAGAAGTCTCCCCCCGTCGTCCATCGCCAGTTTATCAGGCCCGCCGTGTTTGTGATGTTATGCAGGTTTGCTACAGTCTTTGACCACTGACTGTCACTGTTTTTTTCTATCCTCCATATCCATTTCATGAGTAGTGCTTCATTTTGTGTTGTTAGGTCAATGAACCCGAGGCCTCCATTTTTCTTGAGAGATCATACTTTCTTCCAATTTGCCAAGCAATTAATACCCGTGCAGGTTCCATTTCCTTTCCACAGGAAGCTTCTACGTATTTTGTCTATTTCCATGATAACTCCTTTCGGGATTTTGAATGCCTGCATGAAATGCAGAGGGATCGATGACAAGACCGCTTTGATCAATGTCACTCTACATAGGATAGTACATTTGCCTTCCATCCCGCTAGCCTTTTCCGAACCGCGTCGATTAAAGGTTGGAAGTGAACCTTGTTTGGTTTCCTCTTGGTTAGGGGTAGACCCAGATATTTCATCGGTAGGTCTGATGGGTCACATGAGATCAGGTTTTTGACTGTGGTGATCAGATCCTGAGGTAGAGCAATTGGAACAAAAGAGCTTTTACCCAAGTTGATTCCGAGTCCCGTCAAATCTCCATATAATTCCAAGATCAATGATAGTACTCGCAAGGTTGTCGGGTGTGGTTCCACAATAATAACGGTATCATCTGCAAATTGAATGACCTGGGGTGGCATGAACATAGTGTGATGCATTGTCGGTACACAATTCTCGATGAACCACTGAAGGGAGTCGGTTACCAGGATGAATAATAGGGGCGATAATGGATCCCCTTGCCGCAGACCTCTCTTATGATCAAAGAAGGAAGTTAGTTGTCCATTAAACCGTATTGCTGAGGAGGAGGAGTTTAGTATGCTCAAGACCTGGCTTATCCAACCCGGCGGAAATCCTCTTTCTATTAGTAGGTTTGTCATGAAGCACCAATCAACCGTGTCGAAGGCTTTCACGAAATCAACCTTTAACATGATTGCCGGGATTTTTATTCTTGTCATAGAACTGTAGAATTTCTCTTGTTGTTAGGAAGGATTCCATAATAGATCTACCTTTAATGAAGGCCGTTTGTTTCTTCGAGATTAACTCGTCCAACATCGGCTGTAATCTGTCAGCAAGGATTTTAGTAATGATTTTAGAGACCGTATTGATCACACTAATAGGACGGAAGTCCTCCATTTTTTTCGCTCCTTCCTTCTTCGGGATTAGAGTAATTGCCGCCTTATTCAATGATTTTAGGTTGCACTTGTTTAGCTGGAAATCAATGATTAGGTCCGTAAGATCATTTTTGACTATCTCCCAAAAGGTCTAATAAAATTCTGCCGGGAACCCATCCGGACCACTTGCCTTGTTCTTCGGTAATGCATTCAATGCCTTGTATATTTCCTCGCTTGTAATCGGACGATCTAGGTTGGCCAGCTGTTGGCGAAAGGAGGGACCAACCTTACCGGTCAAGTCAAAAGATCTGCGAAAGCTTTGTTTTTTCCCAAATGATTCGTTGAAATGGCTCAGGAGTGTTTCAGCAATCCTATGCTGTGGTACTGGAGAGCCATCATCTTTTTGTAGTGCCGAAATGTGATTGTTGTTTTTCCTCTGGTTCGCAATTGCATGAAAATATCTTGTGTTATTATCTCCGAGCTGCAACCACCGACATCCAAAACGTTGTTTCCACTTTATTTCTTTCTCATTTGCCCAATGATAGATATGCTCTTTTAATTTAATTCTCAATCTCATTTCTAATTCATTTAGAGTTCTGAGCTCTTCAACTCGATCTAACTGCTGCACCGCCCATCTCGCTCTTTTAAGAAATGTATCTTTGTTTCTGAATTTGAGTTGTGCCCAGTTGTTAAGAGCTACTTGAGTTTTCTTAATTTTCCTCATAAATCTCTTGGCCGAATTAGAAGTAGCAGTGACCGACTCCCATGCTGTGCTGACCACTTCATTTATGTCCCTGTAAGATAGCCAATAATTTTCGAACTTGAAGGTTCTCTTAAAAGAGTGCTGATGCGGTTTGAGTGTTAGAATGAGCGGTGGATGGTCAGAGGTAGTCGCTGGTGCATCCCTCAGACTCTGAATTGTGCCAGAATCAATCCAGTGTGTTGAAATGAGAGCTCTATCTAGGCGGGAAAAAGTCGGATTCGGCCGTCCATTGCTCCATGTAAATTTCCTACCTGTTAATGGTATATCTAGCAAAGTTATGTCATCAATAAAATTGTTAAATTCCCGCATACTTGGCATGTTTCTCGGCCCCCCTGTTGTTTCCTCCATGGTTCGTAATATGTTAAAATCTCCAATAATGATCCAAGGCAAATCGTTTTGAAATCTGATTAGTCTTAATTCAGCCAAGAAAAGCATTTTGTTGTTTTCATCTTGTGGGCCGTATACACGAGAAATCATAAATTTAAATACACCTCTACACAATATTATAGTCACACTAAACTCATTTATTAGGGATTGCAACTCAGTGAAAGCATCGGACCATGCAAGGAGGATACCTCCCTTAGTTCCTGATGCATCTAGTTTTGCGAAATTTTGATATTTAGAAGGGCACACTTGCCTTATTTTAAATATCGAAGTGTCACTCCACTTAGTCTCTTGAAATGATATAATGTCACAATTTAAATCAATTACTAGATTTTTAACCACCGCACATTTATTAATATCGCCCAATCCGCGAACATTCCAACTCATCACAGTAAACGGAAAATTAAATTCATTAGTGATGCTTGACATTGATCCGATTACACAAAAAGGCCATATAAAGGCATTGGTAGATCACTAAAATAAGGAAAGCACCAAAGCAAAAGCATTTTCTGAAGGCAGTAAAACAAAATGAAAGACTGGAAGCACTAAAGCAAAAGGAAATACTTGAAATTAAAAGGGTCATCACAGAATCCCTCAAAAGCGCACAACTATTGTTTCCAAAAACTAACCCCATTTTACCCATGATCTTAGTCTGATTCGGGCTCTTCATCGGACAGCTCCTCCGGTTCCGATTCAATAGCTGGCATGACTGATTCTTCGTAAAGGTATTTGTCATCCAAGTTCATATTCTGTGGCAGTGGTGGATCCTCCAGACTGAGTTGGTTCGGCTGAATTGCTTGGCCAGTAATGCCACAATAAGCCTCAACATCAGCGATCTGGGCTGCAGTGAGAGGAATGGCCTTCAGATTCTCCTCACGAAGCACCTCGATAACATTTGCCTCCTGAATTGCAGCCTGCACCGCCTTCTTTTGTCCTACCGAGCTTTCTCCCTTGAAAATCTTGTTTCTTTTCCTGTAGAACTCTGTTTGAGGACTCCTACCATTGATACGTGCACTCCTACGCAGGGACTGAGTGGAACATGGCTGTTTTTGAGAGGCTACGGCCTTACCTTTCCCCTTCCTGCCTCTGACCGGTGGTTGACGAGTAGAGCGATTTGGAGAAGGGATGGTTGGGTTGGCGTTATGGATAGCAGCGGTAACGGTATTGGTAACCTGGGTCGGGTTAGCGGGTATCGATGGAGTTGGAGATAGCGGGTTCGGTTCAGGAAGCGGGTTGGACAGGTGGGTGTTGTCAGAAGGTGAGTTGATTGTCGGGGTATCGATGGAGTTGATTGTTAGGGGTTGGGGTGGTGAAGCCTTGGAAGAGAAGTTCCCAAACTGGGCTTCGTTTTGAAGGGGGGATGTATAAGGCTGGTTCTAGAGAAGTGATTTCAGAGGAGTTGTGCCGATCAGATCTAGAATTATTTGTCCAATTGCTGGTGAATTGAGTCTAGGAGAGTCCATACGGCCCGGAGATAGAATCGGGGTAATAGGCGAACCAATTTCATCCCCAAAGTCCTCTTGCTCCATTTCGACCAAGTCAGCCCAAGATAAGTTATCATTTTTGTTGCTTGTTGGGCCGACCTTGCTGGGCCCCTGTACTTCTACAGATGATTTAGAAAGGAGGAGAGGATTATTGTAGTGTACCTTGTTGCCGCCAGCTGTGAGTTGTAGTGCAGGCTCAAGTTGTTGGACACCTGTCAGCTTGAAAAAATTTGAAAGCTCGGTTTGCGTGCCCGAGCCCTCTCCAGTTTCTCTCTGAACTTGCCCTGACTTTTTGACCGTTTGATTGTTACTATTCTCTCCATTTGGCACCTGACCGGACTCCTCCATTGAGTCATTTTCACCATTGTTGCCGGGCAGTAGACCCGCGTTCTCCCAAATTGCAAAGCACTGACTTTGCCTGAGCGAACGCTCAAGCTCATCGCGCTTGGGTCCCTTGTCCATCTTACTCCAGACATCTAGTAGTGTGTTGAATTCGACCGCCACCGTCTCTTTTTGTTGGCGTTGTTTGTGATAGGCTGCAGCAGCCTCTTGCAGTAACAGCTTGACTTCTTCAAAAACTGATTGGTCAGGTGTTGTGTCCAATTGTTGGTTGAGGGGAGAAGGTTCCTCAATCCACCCACGAACTACAACCTCAAGGTATCGCCCCATCCCACGCACCCACAGCATTATTTGTCGCGGAATATTTGCTAAGTCAGGAAGAGCTACAACTACCATCAGTTTTTCCAGAGAACGAACATCAGATATGGGGCCATGATCGAGCACAACCCCGAAAGAGCTAACAGCTAGAATGATGTGATTAAGGTTCCATTGTTGAGGTGAAAGCCGTCGGAGTTTGATCCAACACTTGTATTTCAGTTGCAGAGGGAATGCATTAACTCCCGGAGTCCATGGGTATGCCACGAGGCCATATGTTTGGATGTCCTTGCCATGTCGGTGAAGGAAGCTGTGCCGCTCGATGTTTAGTGGGAGTAACACTAGGTACCGATACCCTTCAATGTGAGTAAGAGCAAAGGGAACTTCTGATTTGCAAGCTGCCATGAGACTTGATTGCACGGCATGGTAGTTGTGGTCGCACATTAGTCTTGCATCAAGGATAATAGCACCATTGAGTTCGTAGCGCTCATGCTGCATCTGTCTAGTTTCCGGCAGGAAGACCGATGCTAGTTGCGGTCTATTAGGTGGCAGGTCAGATTCACCCAGGTTGCCTCTAGGTTCTAATGGGTCAAAGCGTTGTTTTTTTGCTAGAACTGATTGGGTGCATGCACGTGCTTCATGGCCTGTCTTCCAGCAGACTGCACATACACGATCAGGGCATGGGCACATGTTTTGGTCATGGCCGAACTGAAGGCAGTTGTAGCACCTGCCTTTCCAGGCTGCACTTGTGGGGTCCGGAGGGAGGGGCAGAGAAGGGTGGATTTGGGCATGCTTGCCTCCTTGGTTGATAGCCACCGAAGTCCAAGGGTTTTGGTCAAGGAAGTAGTTCCATGGGTGATTTTGTGGAGGCAACGGCTGAGAGGCATGTCTTGTAGGGTTATTAGAGCCCAAGGCAGCAGCATAAGAGTTATAAGGGAAGCCAGGGGTTGGTGCCAAGGCATTAATGCCGTATTTAGTGAGGTTTGAGCTGCCTTGCATATTTAATTTTTGGTTGTTGGAAAAGATTGAGTGAGTCTGTGATTTGAATTGGGTGAAGGTAGAGGAGGGTTTGCAAGGAGGTGAGGAGAGGGAGAATAAATGGTTGGCAAGATGATGGTGGCTGTTGTAGTAGGTCCGAGGCTGTCTAATCCCTCCTTTAGTGGCTCCAGGCAGTAGAGGGAAGAGTTGAGAGATGGATCTGGGTGGTTGAAGGTAGACAGCGGCTCTGCCCTGTAGCAGCGGCGTCGATTCTCCACCGGTTTTGTGGGTACGGTAACTGTAGCGGCGTCGGCGATGGGATTGGGGGTTTCTTCTGGGAGCGGCGTAGTGAGGGAGGTATCTTGGGCGACGACGGCGATTGGACACTATGGTCGTCCAACCATCTCTAGTTGGTACGGCACGGGTGCGGCCTCCCATCGCTTCAAAATCGCCCTGGAATCACGGAGCGAAAAAGCAGTGAAAACCTTTATTTGGAATTCATAGCTCTAATAATGATTCAGATAAAACCTGTCTTAGCCGTGTACATAATTGGGCAGTGGTCAGATGAGGTGTTGGGAAGCGCCTTTTGCAACAAGTTTGGGTATCTCGTGTTCCATTCTGTTGAGATAAAATATATATATATATATATATATATATATATATATATATATATATATATATATATATATATAGTAGAACTAGGGTGTTCCTAAGCTCACCAAGCCCTTCCGTAAGCTCGACTCTAAAACCTATCGAATTGACTTCAAACGACATTTCCAAATAGTTAGATGTTCAATCTATATTAAAATGTGCTTGGAGACCAAATTTTACATTTTTTGGAATTGTTTTACTATTTATTAAGCCGGTTTGAAAACCACTGTTTTCCAATGGTGCAGAATTTTAATAAAAATAGCAATTTTCAAACCATCTTAATAAATAGTAAAAAAAATTCCAAAAAATGTAAAATTTGGTCTGCAAGCACATTTTAATATAGATTGAACATCTAACAGTTTGAAGTCAATCCGATAGGTTTTAGAGTCGAGCTCACGGAGGACTTGGTGAGCTTAGGAACACCCTAGTTCTACTCCTTATATACATATACAGAGGAGGGTTCAAATGCACCAAAATTTCTTGCTCCAAAAGCGGTCCAAATCCTGAACCACATATCTCATTTTAGGTGAACGCCTCAGATTTTTCTCTGTATCCGACTCTTCATTTCCAAAAGCACATGCTCAAGTTTTCCTTTTCTCTCCAATGAATAAAATAGGTAGGAAATCAGATTCTATTGTCCTCTCCATTTCTAAGAGATCGCTTATGATCTCCTCTCTTGGACAAAGTTGCCATGGTTCTTTCTCCTTCCCCTCTTTCTCCAGTGAACGAAATTGCCACTGCAGTTGCTCCCTCCGCCATGCCCACCACCCAACCAGCCATGCTTCCAAGCTCCGTCGAGCCCTCATCGTGTCCATCTTCATTCTCTGACGTAATTTACTTTCTTTAAGTTCCAATTAAATTTCTTCAAAATGTAAGATAAATGAAATTCAAATATCAATCAAGATGCTTAATCTTATCTCTTTTTTTATTAAAATGCCAAGATGCTTAATCTTATCAACAAATGCAATTCCCTCTGAGAGCACTTGAAAATTTTCTTTCAATCTACTTATGTGTGCAACGTGCACAAAATTTTGAAATGGGATTCCCTCTGAGAACCTAGGCACCACCAACAAATGAAATTTCATCTTTTTTTGCTAATCGAGAAAAAGTCAAATCAATTTGGGGTTCAACCAAAAACCAGATTATGTACTTTTTATGTATGCAGATTGGAAGCATTGTATTTATACAAATAATTAATATAACTATGCAAAATAATGTTCAAGAATTTGCATACTTATCTTAATGAAATTTGAATTCAGAAATGTATTTATACAAATTCTCATTGAACATTGTTTTATAATAGGATGATGCTTCTATGGGTGATGAGATGGAAATGCAGATAGATTTTATTCGCGAAGATGATACAAATAAGAAGAGTGCTAATGATCTTGCCCCATGGAAAGGCATGGCGTTTGCGTCACTTGAAGAGTTTGAGAGTTTTTATTACAATTTTGCTATTTCGGAGGGATATACGGTACGGGTAAGGAGGACCATTAAATTTGCACATATGGATAAAATTTGTTACCGTCAGTATGTGTGCTCTTGTGCTGGAATTTGTGAAGAAAAAAAATCAAATGATGTTGTTGTTTTGGATCAAGAAAAGAAGAGTAGAAAAACCTTAACCCGTAGAAGTGGTTGCCCAGTATATATAAGTGTGTCAAATAAGAATGGAATATGGAAGGTAGGAAAGAGTAAAAAGGAACACAATCATCTTTTAGTTAGTCCCAATAGTCGGATATACTTAAAACAACCAGGAGGGATGCCGTCTGTGGCAAAAAGCCTAGTGGAGAAGTTTAGCGAAACAGATCTTCCTATTGGTAGAGTGCCGGATATTGTTAATTGTGATACAAGCATAAATGTTTCACAAAGAGATTGTTGGAATCATAGAAGAGACCTTAGGAGGAAGAATTTGGACAGCGGAGATGCACATGCTGTGGTGCAATATTGTATTGAGAAGAAATCACAAGATTCAAATTTCTTTTATGAAATCCAAACCGATGAAGAGGATAGGATGATAAATTTCTTTTGGATAGATTCGACTACTCGTCAGTACTATGAGCGATTTGGCGATCTGTTGGTCTTTGATACAACTTATAAAACTAATAAGTATAGTTTGCCTTTGGGAAACTTTGTTGGGGTCAATAATCATACCCAATCTATCATGTTTGGTTTCGCCTTGTTGCAAAATGAGCAAGAAGAAACATTTGTGTGGTTATTTGAGACTTGGCTACATGCGGTGGGTGGTAAGTTACCGGTATCAATCCTCACGGATCAAGATCGTGCAATTGAAAATGCAATAAGAAAGGTTTTTCTGACCGTTTCCCACAGATTTTGCCTTTGGCACATCATGAATAAATTTCCAGAAAAATATGGTTCCCTTTACAAGGATAACTCACCATTTTCTCGAGATATGAAGAACTGTTTGTATTATTCTATCACTACTGAGCAATTCGATATTGAATGGAAGAGGATTATGAAAGACTATAAGCTTATGGATGATGAGTGGTTGAATAATTTATTTGATATTCGGTAATCATGGATTCCCGTTTACAACCGTACCATATTTTACGCCGGTATGAATACCACCCAAAGATGTGAGAGCATACACTCTTTTTTTGATTCATTTCTTAACAAAGGCACCACTTTGAGAGAATTCGTCGTCAAGTACAAGCATGCTCTTAAGCATCGATATAGGGCAGAGCATGCAGAGCGATTTGCTTCAATATACAAAACTCCAATTTTGAAGTTGAAATCTCCACTTGAAGAACAAGTTGCTGATGTGTACACACGAAAGATCTTCAATTCATTTCAAGATGAGCTTATGGAATGCCCCAAGTTGAAGAAAAAGAAGTTGGAGAAAAGTGGATCCTCAAGCAAGTATAAGGTATCAAGTTTTCATAATAATAATGATGCATTTATTGTAACTTTGAATTCAAACGAAAATAGTAATGTTGAGACGTGGGAGGTCTCTTGTGAGTGTCACTTGTTTGAATTCAAAGGTATATTGTGCCGTCATGTATTAAAAAATTTCAATGAAAAGGATGTTGAAAATATTCCTCCGAAATATATCTTACCACGATGGACAAAGAAGGTGGGGGAGGGCATATCCATTTCTCTTTTTAAAAATGATGGAGACAAGTCTTCAATGGTTAGTGATTTAAAATTTAATGATTTGATGAGCCGGTTGAGAACACATTTGCACGTGAGCACTGATGCTCATGACATTATAATGGAGGCGTTAGAGGGGGCACTTAAAAGGGTTTCCAACTTAGAGTTAGAGGAAAACAAAGAAGGGAAGAAAAGTGCAACAATAACCATTGATCGTGTTGAGAATATGGTTGAACATCCCTCGATTGCTAATCCTTGCATTGCAAAAACAAAGGGCCGTAAAAAGGAAGATGTTAGTGTGTCGAAGAATGGGCGCTTCAGAAGTGGTTTGGAAGTCCGTATGGAAAACTCAAAAAAGTCGAAACGACAATGCAAAAATTGTGGTCAATACGGCCACTACTCTTCAACTTGCGAGCGAAGAAAACAAGCATGTGTTATGGAGGATGCACATACCGAAGACTAGAGAATGTGTGGTCAATTTTGAACAAGTATGACTTGTGGTTATTTTGGAACTTTTATTTGATATTTCTAAACTTGTATGAGTTGTAATATGCTTTCAGTTTTATTCAAACTTTCCTAAGTATAATCTGCGTGTTGTTCTCAATTTTCAGTTTTATATTGAACATGTATGCTTTCAGTTTTATTCAAAAAGTATGTTCTCATCTTCAATTCATTTCTCTAAATTTTTTATCAGATGGATTGATATGTAAAACTTGCGTGGTTATTACAAACTTGCTAAATAACTAGTAATTAAGGTTTGCTTTGGATAATTAATTGAAATTTAGGGATTATTGGTTTTATACTGAGTTTATAGGCTGGAGTTCTGATATATATACTGGCACCTGTTGTATGTGCATTGATAGAGAATGAGATTCCCATAATCTGATTCATTCCCATAATACCACAAGCAATTATAATGACCATAACAGTTTTGTCCCTATGTTTTCATCATTTCCAAAATCTTTATTCAATCATCATGCTTACAATTTAAAACAAAATTTACAATTAAAAAAAAATACAAACTGCTTGTATGTCCTATACTTGCCAGTGCTTTGATGCCCTCTATTCAACTAAATAAAAAATACAAACCCTGAGTTTACATAAAAAAAAAAATTGAAAAACGGTTAACTTTATTCAACTCATCTATCCATCTCCGAGCCTTCTATGTTTTGTTTCTTCATCACCTATGTTTTTCAATGTGGGCCTGAACTTCTGCATCCAATCTAATAGGAGCTCCAGTTCCTCTCTCCCTCGATTCAAACAAATTACAATGACACTAGTACAATTGACAATTGTTGCTATATCTTCTAGTTGAATTCTGAAAGTAGTGGTATGATTACCTAAAATTAAATAGTTAATGAAGAATGACAGTAATTCCATACAATTGTATGGCAGTAATTATGCAGAATTCAACTCAAATTACATAAGTATGATATAAAATAAGATAAAGCCTATTGCACAAAATAGTACTTAACTTTTATTTTTCTTTTATTTTTGCAAATTCTGAGAATAGATTCTAATATCTTACTTCAGAAAGCTGGGGATTGAAATATTTGTATACAGCACGTATCTCCAATTTACCAGTGATCCTTAGTGATCTTTAAAGTGCAGCAATTCAAACAATTAAATTATCTAAATTTTTTTATTAAAACCCAAATTAATTAGTAGTAATAACACACCTCCAGTGTTTCCTCAACAGGAGATCCCCACTCCTTGTAATTTCTCAATCGTCTTCCCCACCTCCTTCCCTCCCCACCTTAATTAAGAAAAAAAACAAACCAAACATCTTTCAACAAAAATTAAGCAATGCATAGAAGTAACTAGTAATACAATTAACCAACCAACTAAAGGTCAAATTTGAAAGAACGGCTTTAAATCTCTTAAATGCCAATTGTGTACTTACCTTTGAATAATTCCTTTACAATGTGAAAGACAGCAGCAACTTCAATTGGGTTCCTCAAGCTCCTCCTATATTAACCAATTGTGTACACACGGTTTATTTTCAGTTTTAATAAAAAAACTTAATAGAACTAGGCTAATAAGGTGTTTGATGATTAGTTACATTAATTCTATCAAGAATGAAAGGAAACGCATCTAGATGATAGTTACATCAATTCTATCAATTTTATAAGCCAAAAAAAGTTTGCATTTAGAAAAAATATATCTTACCTCAAAATCGATGGAGTGTGACCGGGCCGCTGGAGAGACGGAGAGAGGAGAGAGGCACACAGGTCTATTTCGCTCTTAGAGGCCAAGCGAAGAGAATGAGGAGGGGGGCACAGAGGCTCCAAATTGAGCGCTGGATCGCTGCAGAAACAAAGAGAGGAGAGGGGAACGGAGGCTCTAAAATAAGCGCTGGATCCACAGAGACGAGAGAGAGAGAGAGCTTGCGAAAAAACAGGGGCGAAAGCTCGACGTCGGGGTTGAGACAAGTGGGGTCGGGGGGGAGTGCGAAACGGAGAGGGAGGGGTTTAGGAGTTTTTTTCGTTCACTGGAGAGCATTGAGCTTGTGCTTTTGGAAATGAAGAGGCGGATACAGAAGAAAAATCTGAGGCGTTCACCTAAAATGAGATATGCGGTTCAGGATTTGGACCACTTTTGGAGCAAGAAATTTTGGTGCATTTGAACCCTCCTCATATATATATAGATAGGCTAATATGCTTTTAGTAGCATATGGGTCGATATACTTCCAACTCAAAATCAGATTTTCAAAGTCCAAACGGTCGATCTGAACCGTTCAAGTTGATCTACATATTGAAATCTGCTTGGAGACCAAATTTTATATTTTTTGGAATTTTTTTACTATTTATTAAGCCACTTTGAAAATTGCTGATCCGGGTGAACAGTAAAAACAGTGCTTTCAAATTCTGGACCACCGGATCAGCAATTTTCAAAGTGGCTTAATAAATAGTAAAAAAATTCCAAAAAATGTAAAATTTGGTCTCCAAGCAGATTTCAATATGTAGATCAACTTGAACGGTTCGGATCGACCGTTTGGACTTTGAAAATCCGATTTTGAGTTAGAAGCATATCGGCCCATATGCTACTAAAAGCATATTAGCCTATCTCTATATATATATATATATATATATATATATATATATATATATAGAGTACGGCTAACGCGCTTCCTCTAGCATTTCGGCCGAGGTGCTTCCGGGAGCATATCTTGCAATTTGATGTTCAAACAACAAATTCAAACCGTTAGATGTTCAATCTATATTAAAATCTACTTGGAGACCAAATTTTATATTTTTTGGAATTTTTTTACTATTTTTTAAGCTGGTTTGAAAATCGCTGTTTTTATTAAATTTCTGAAGCATTGAAAACAGCGATTTTCAAACCAGCTTAAAAAATAGTAAAAAAATTCCAAAAAATATAAAATTTGGTCTCCAAGTAGATTTTAATATAGATTGAACATCTAACGGTTTGAATTTGTTATTTGAACATCAAATTGCAAGATATGCCCCCCGGAAGCACCTCGGCCGAAATGCTAGAGGAAGCGCGTTAGCCGTACTCTATATATATATATATATAGGGTCCGGCTAATTTGCTGCCGGCAGCATTTTAGCCGGAGGTGCTGCCGGCAGTTTTACTGTTTTCTGATGTCCAAACAACAAATTCGAACCGTTAGATGTTTAATCTATATTATAATCTACTTGGAGACCAAATTTTACATTTTTTGGAATTTTTTTACTATATATTAAGATGGTTTGAAAACCGCTGTTTTTAACGCTGCAGAAATTTACTGAAAACAGCGGTTTTCAAACCATCTTAATATATAGTAAAAAAATTCCAAAAAATGTAAAATTTGGTCTCCAAGTAGATTATAATATAGATTAAACATATAACGGTTCGAATTTGTTGTTTGGACATCAGAAAACAGTAAAACTGCCGGCAGCAAATTAGCCGGACCCATATATATATATATATATATATATGTTGATATGTTGAAAACTATTGATATTGAACATATAATTGATAATTTTGTTTTTAAAAATGCTAGGAGTCATTTCAGATAAGATATAGTTTATATGTATTTTTTGTGCAGGTACAACATACAAGTGTTCAAAATTAGTTTATCAAGAAGCAAGAAACATGGTGTAGGCATGTTCATCATTGTATATGTTTTATTTTGAGGGATATTGATTTTATGTCCTCCCTATTTTGTATGATATATTGGCATATTAATAAAAAAAAGGGACCGACTAACTATCCCCCAGCTTTCATCCCCCATTCATCCTCCAGTCAATAACTGTTTTTGTTGACTGCTAATTAAGATGGGACCACAAATTTCAGCGCTAAAAGACAAAACAAAACGTATCATTATCGCGGCGAGTGCTAGTATTCATATATAAGACATCAAGTATTCATATATAATACATCAAGTATTCATATCTAACATATCAAGTATTCAAAAAAAAACTGGACACATTACTCACCCATCTTTTACACGTTTTTAGAGGTGGATTTTTTTCTCCGTTCACTCTAATCAATATTTCTGACAATCTAGTAGGAATTTTGCAAATATAAAACCACGAACGTTTTCTACACAATTTTCTCTTTCAAATGAGATCCATGATGACATACTTTCGAGTTGTCCGTTGCACAAGTATTCATACCTTGTCATTCAAGTATTCATACATCATCGAACAAGTATTCATACCTAATTAGTATTTCACAAATAAAAAACTGGACACATAATTCACTCATTTTTTACCGATTGAAATTTCGATACCGCTCAATTACTGGAAGTGTCCAGTACACTATATCTTAGGTATGAATACTTGTTTGACAATGTATGAATACTTGCTTGACGTGGTATGAATACTTGCATGACGAGATATAAATAATTTTACGAGGTATGAATACTTGCGCGATGGATAACTCAAAAGTATATCATCATGGATCTCATTTGAAAGAGAAAATTGCGTAGAAGACGTTTGTGATTTTAGATTCGCAAAATTCTTCACAAATTGTAAGAAATATTAGTTAGAGTGAATGGAGAAAAAAAAAACCACCTCTAAAAACGTGTAAAAGATGGGTGAGTGATGTATCCAGTTTTTTTTTAAATACTTGATATCTTAGATATGAATACTTAGTGTATTATATATGAATACTTGATGTATTATATATGAATACTTGCGCGCGTCAGTTATAAAAATTTTCAAATACAAGCGGTCCCCCACGTAATTAATGATTGATACACGTTTTTTTTTTGTCTTTTTGTACTTGAAGTTGTGGTCCCCTACATAATTAATGATTGGGGGATGAATGGGGAATAGGAGCCGGGGGAAAAAAATCTTTATCCTAAAAAAAATTGTGTACATAAAGGGTTCAAAATTTTCTGCTGCTCCGGACCCCAAAATCTTGAGAACCGGCTCTGACTATATTGTGCAAACAAGGGTAGACGGGTACTGGATAGGTCCTCTGGATCCAAAAACCTTCAAGCCAGGTTCGTACATCGTGCCCGAGGGATCCCGGTTTGGTGGTCTGAACAACCGTCTAGGAATTGGCAATAGCCCTTTCTCAACAGTGGCTTTGTCCAGATTCTCTCTCCTACCCTGCTTGGCTTCAGTTGGCTTTCATGACCTCAACTCAGAATCTGCATTCCGTGCACAGCTAAAGGTATTTAATATACCTGCAGAGGAACTCTGATTTCCATTTTGTATCTTATTAGATCGCCGGTTTGCATGCCTGCCAAACATGTACGGTGTCCTGATTGCATCTAATAGAGGCAATTGAGATTATGGTTAGAGTTGTAACAGTTTAGTTAGATTAGCAACGAGAGTTAGATGTTAAAAATATTGTTAGAGTTGTTAGTGGCAGAATTATAATTAGACAAGACTCTATATATAGTGCATAGTTGTAATTAAAGATCAATAAAAAAAATACAATTTCATTTCATATCTCTCTCTTCATAAAATCTTTTAGCATCAATTTGGTAGCCCTGGCCCACTGAATGGAGCAAAATGCCGAGCCCGGCCTTAAAGCAATTACGAAAAATGTGTTGGGTTTGAAAATAGAAACTAAGATAACTTGGGCCTGTTTCGGATATTAGAAACATTTAACCCTGTTATCCTGCGCGAGATAGAATGAAGTCCCATCTAAATCATAAATATTTGGGCATATTTGAAATATTTGAAATATAGATCTACTTTAATATTTGTATAAATTTATATTGTTCGGAACTTCGGATCTAACCTGATTAGGCACATTTACCTTATCTGAATTACAAATTTACTCCGGCCTTGCAAGTTTTTTCGTTGCTCACAATTGCTCTTCTAGTGGCTTATATTAGATTTAAATTTTTTTATCTTTTAATCCTGACCGTTGTCAGATCAGGACATCAAATAAGAATAAGAATGTGAAAATCTAATAATTTTCTATTAGACATGATATTCTCTGTTCATTTTAAGACTTTTGTTCTTCATTATAATTATATTTTATTTTGGATTATTTAGCATTTGAGTTTATGCTTATATTATTTGTTTACATGTAATTGTAAACTTGTACTATTAACTACAACAAAGTTTAATTGATTGTCAAATATAAGTATATATTCTTCAACAAATTGTTTTAATTAATTATTAATTATTAATATTGTTTTAATTAAAATCCCGACTCCGTCCCTGGTTGGATTTCATTCATACGTTCAACAATATATATTTTTTTTCAATAATTTTTATATTAGGCGTTTAAAAGTCCCAAAAAAAATAAAACTAACTTTTCCATTAACAAATCAAATTGACTGTAAAGCTTCATGGAACTACCATAATGTCACAAGCTTCAAAAAAATGTGTGAAAAAAATTCAATCTAAGGAAGCTTCATAATTTAGAATGATGCATTAATTTCCTTCCATGAAAAGCAAGGCTGGTGGAAAAATGGCCACAGCACCAACCGTGCATGGGTACCTAATTTATTTTATATGAAACCATTCATCATCTGATCTGCTTATAGTATTAAATGTTATCATCAATTTATTTATTTGAATATATGTCAATAGTGTCTGTTTTCATAATTAAGAAAAAGTTCATGTCACCAAATTCTACATACTGATTGTAGTGATATATGTCTCACAACAGAGACTTTGCATTAAATTTTAACAAAAATTAAGTTGGAATTTGAAGGTGGATGGGGATTGTGTGCTTACAATTTTGTATAATTGTATATCATTATTAGTATTATTTCAGATTTATTGGTTTCAACAATCATATTTTCAGGTCATATAAAGAAGAAACCGAATTTATAAATTCAAACAACACACAATTCAAATTAACAGGCCTACTGGCTACTTATTATTTTATAAAATTTGATAATCGAAATTAAATCGAAGCGAATTTGATAAATTGCAAAATGGAAAAATATATGACAGCACATTCTTAATAATAGCAGCAAATATATACAGATTTGTAGGGCCATTTTTAATTCAAATGTCAAAATATTAAAATATTAACAAGTAAATTTTGTTTACAGTAGACCACAATTGTCCAAGTTTGTTTTATTAACAGACCTTGTTAATCATTTTTGTAATAAACAATTAGGTCCGATTTTTATGCAACAGGAAAATTCAAAACTAAATATTTCACATATTTACAACACACACACACACTTCTAAACAAAACAAAATTTTATAAACACATATTTTTACATCAAAAACATATATAGCTTACAAGTACTGCATAATTTGTATGAAATGGTTGACCAGTGAGGCTGAGGTAACATGGATATTACGGATCAGCTCACGCTATGGACTCATATTTTTATTTGTAAAGCTCAAACAATCAATCCGAACCGTGAAACATGATCTCCATATTAAAATGTACTTGTAAACCAAAATTTACTTTTGTTTTTCTTTTACTATTTTTTATATAGGTAGAAAATCACTGCATTTTTATGGTTCAGAATTTGCAAATCAAGTTATTTTCTACCTAAAGTTTTATTGATAACATTAAAATAAATTAAATTAAAGAAAATGATATCAGTTTGTTGGAAATTTCAGAAACAATATTTCTGTTGGATAATCCAGCAGAATAAATGGTCAATTTTGTTGGATTATTCAGCGAAATTTTATGGACCGATTCTGCTGGATAATCCAGCGGAACAAGCAATTCAACGGTTAAAAAAATATTAAAATATTGTGAATGTTCAATTGATTTGAATTTCTTGCTTTTTATATTAATATATTAATCAAATTAACGGTTTGAAATGTTAGATGGAATATTTAATATAAAAGTTATATTTTTAATATAAAACTTCGTCATGAAGTTTTTTCCATTAAAATATTATAATAGTTAAGTTTGAATTGAATATTTTAATATAAAAGTTATAATTTAATATAAATTTTAGAAGGATATACGGTTGAATTTGAATTAAATTACAATTTTGTTGGAATATTTAGCGGAATTGGTCTATGTAATTTCGTTGAATAATCAAGCAAAATTGTCCGTTGAATTAATTCCACAGGATTATTCAGCAGAAATGTTTATTTTGAAATTTTCTAGAAATAGGTGTTATTTTCTTTAATTCAATTTATTTAATGTTATTAATGAAAATTTCAAGATATTCTACCTATCTATAACATAGTAAAAAAATAAAAAATATATAAATTTGGTCTTGAAGTACATTTTAATATGAAAATCATATTTACCAGTTCGAATTGACTATTTGAGCTTTAAAAATAGAGAATACTTAGGGGTGTCAAGGGATACGGTAAGGGTTGGGTGGAAGCATTTTCATACCCGTACCCATTACAAATTGTTCTTATCCGTATCCTACCCTTACCTGCTATGAATTACCTTACCCGTTATGGTTGTCGGATTACGAAATGGTAGCGGGTAAATAACAGGTAATGCTATTATAATAAACAAATTTATTATTTACTAAATAATAAATTAAAACACATTCATTTCATAAATATATATACGTGTTTAAAAGGTCTAAACTTTATTGAGATTTGCTGAATTTTTTTTACGTGTTTTAATAGTTAATTAAGCATAACACAACTATCAAGAATAGTTGAAGAATTAATATTCATTGCTCATTAATATAATATATATATATATATATATTAATTACCCGATCGGGTAACGAGTACGGAATAGGCTTTACCCATTTAGATAACGACAAAAATCTTTACCCGTACCTGTACCCGATAAGTTTACGAAAAATCCTTACCCATACCCGTTTTATCAGATACGGTATGGGTCAGGTAAACGGATAAAAGGGTGCCATTGACACCTCTAGAAAATAGGGTTGTCCACCGGGTCCCGTTTATTCGTTTTCAACTGAACCAATAAATTTTGGACTGAATGGTTCAGTTTTTCAGTTTAATTGCTTTGATTTGGTTGAATATATTTAGTTTTTGGATCTATTTTTTCAATTATGGATTGGTTTTGCATTTCGTTAAATTTAAACCTAACTATCCGAAATTCATTCTATTGATAACTGAAGTAAGTCTATATATGATATTATGCATAGTGCATATTAGTTCATACTGTTGATTGATATTTTTATTTTTAAAATTCAAATAGTCAATCTGAACGGTTCATCATAATCTTCATATAAAAATGTACATGTAAATCAGATGTTATAATTTTCAGAAACTTTTACTATTTTTTTAGATAGATAGATCATCTAAATTTTTTTAGAAAATATAGAAGTAATGATTTTTTTTATCTATTTAAAAAAATAAAAATTTATTTTACAAGTACATTTTTATATAGAAATTATGTTAAACGGTTTAGATTCACTGTTTAGACTCTAAAAATAACAATTTTTCAGGTGGGCCCGAAACAAGAGAGTGTAATTTACAATAATTTGCTCATAGGCTGTCCATAGCTAATTTAATTCCCCATAAAGTAGACACATTAGTCCGACATTTTTAAAAATACCCCAAGTTAATTACAGATTAATAAAAATGCCCACGGTTCCCGAAAATTTTTAAAAATGCCCAAACCGGCCATTTATTGGCCGGTCCCGCAATTTTTTTTTTTTTTTTTTATTAAAGAGGGGAACCGGCCATTTAATGGCCGGTTCCCCATTTAATTTTTTTTTTTTTTAGATAAATGGATAAAATGCTCAAATCTAAGACTAAAAAATCGAATTTTTTTTTAAAATATTTGTTAGATTACTTTTTTGATAGCATATTTATACTAAAATACGCTAAATTACTTGAAATTATGTTAATTTATGCTGATTGACACTAAATTACTTTAAATTATGTTAAATTTTTTTAAGAGACAAATAGCTAAAATACTGAAATCTAAAAAATTGAATTGTTTTGTTAAATATTTGTTAGAAAATATGTTACGAATAGAGCCGATTTTGTGCTAAAATACGGTAAATTACAATAATTATGCTAAAATACAGTAAATTTACTAAAATGCTGAAATTACAATAATTATGTAGAATTATGCTAAAATACGGTAATTTACTGAGCTACGTAGATTGAAGAATAGAAATGAAAATCTTAATCGGAAATGATGCAATATGGACCTGTGCATGCTTCATGAAAAGGAGCGTAACTTTTGATCCGTCCGTCGGATCGGGCTGAAATTTTGACTGGAACTCCACAGCCCAAAACCGGATCCGAAACCCATCTACGATTCATTTCGCCCATTTTGCGGGCTCAGATTCGCGATCCGAGTCTTCCTTCATGGACTTTTGGACCTTTCTTTATAATTTTAAAGTTTTTAGGGTCTTTGATGTATCTTTTATATATATTTTCTGTATCTTTTATATATATTTTCTATTTTATATATATTTTCTGTTTTGGGTAAAAATAAAAATCTCGGATTTTGCATATTTTAGCACAAAATCGGTCCTATTCATAGTGTATTTTAGTATAAATATGCTATGAAAAAAGTAATCTAACAAATATTTAACAAAACAATTCGATTTTTTAGTGTTAGATTTCAGTATTTTAGCTATTTTTCTAAAAAAAAAAAAAAAAAAAAAAATCAGTACCGGCCATTTAATGGCCGGTTGGGAGATTTATTCGGTACCGGCCATTAAATGGCCGGTTTGGGCATTTTTAAAAAATTTCGGGAACCGTGGGCATTTTTATTAATCTGTAATTAACTTGGGGTATTTTTAAAAATGTCGGGGTTGTTACCTTAGCCGTATTAAATTCTGAATTGGATATGGGTTTTGGCCCTTTTGGGAATTGACCTATATATAAGTTTGTAAATTATTGGACTGTTTAACAACTTATGAACACCGAAATTGGATTTAGTTAAAACAAGGATTATGAAATAAATAAAGGATTAATAAATGATGTCATTAATTAATATTAAAATAATAAAAGCACATGACCTAATTATTTGAGACATACATTGTTCAGCAATGATAATGTTATATTGCCGTAGGCTTAAGCCGTGGACTTGGGTATGATAGGACTGCATGGAATAACTCATATTTAATGATTGATCGCTCTATTTGCCATACGTTATCAGGTGCGGAGGTTCACTGGTTTTGTTTTAATATTCATTTCTAAGAATTAAATTGTATTCATTTGCATGTTGAATAATTGATTGACTGTATTATTTCAATTGTTGCATCATATGCACAACACAATACAAATGAAACTGAATTACTGGTAAGTTGTTGACTTGTCATTTTGGTATGGTTTATCGATTGTTTGTTCCTTGTTTTAAATAACTGAGTGATTCCACAGTTACTGAATTTTATTGAATTTACTAATTACTGCAAAGTCTAGGTCATGACTAAACTTTGACTCATGACCCTTATGCGCATATGGTGAATGGCCTCAACTGAACCCAGTACCGGTTGGGTAGAGGATATTGTAAATTGTGACTCTAAGGATAGTAAAACTGTGGTAAATGTTTATTGGTAGTCACTACCTATGAGGGGTGACAATATTGATGATATTATTGAATTACGCATCATTGAATCAAATTGTTGAATTTAGTTAAGTGTCTGACTATAAACTAGACTGAATAGAATGATATAAGCCAAGCACAACAGATACAGGTATGTGTAAAGGCATATGTGGGTTCCTGGTAGGCGTCTGTACAGGCAAGAAAGATGGTATCTGTTTGTGTTACCCAACCTAGTATTTGCATAAATTTAGAACTCAAATATTCTGATTATAGTTATTTAATTTTCATTGATTATTCCTGTTGATTATCATTTGACTGTCAATAATTAGCTTTGCATTCATTGTGATAGAAATTGAATTGATATCATATTACAGATATTTAATTCTAGATATGGATTCTTACGAATCCAGTAGCCCGAATCAAATTCTGCACTGAGAAATATCGTTGTTATTTCTCACCCTCTCCTCCTTTGTGGGTTTACAGGTTCGTTAGATGAAGAGATGTGTTTATGGGTTATAATTGACAGCAGGGCCGACTTTTGGTCTAGCTTTTGAAAACGAGAGATGTCTTCTTCCATAGCGATACGCAAGGCGCACAGGGAGACGATTTCCAAGGCCAGCTACAACCCCACCCACCCAGGAAAGCTAACATACGCTCAAGCCACATCAACCTTCACTCCACCAATCAAGACAAAACCTTCTCCCCTCTACCGTGCTTGGGCAAAACAGGAGACATTGAAGGCCATCTTTCAACACCAGCAGCAGCAGCCACTCAAACAGAGAAAGACTATACCCTATGGAGCAACGCCACTTCAGAGTGCAGCTTCCAACCCAACATACCTCAACAGGGCACAAGGAAGAGACCGGAGGACAACAATGCTGTGCACTGACGAAGCATTTACCATGGCTGTCAACAACACTCAACTGCCTATTGAAGAAGGATGGACGACTGTATCAAGGAAAAAGAAAGCTCAATCTGGAAACTCAAGTAAGTACTCTCATCCAGCTCTCCAAAAGCACCTGCAGGGACTCAAAGAACAGGGGCGCTGTTATAAATGCACAGAGAAAGGCCATAAGCAAATAGCATGCAGAAACTCCATTAAATGCTTCATTTGCAATAACTATGGGCATATCTCGGCAAGATGTGGACTGAAAAAAAAGCAACCACCACGACCTATAAATAGAGATACTAAGAACCAACAGCCTCCACACCAAGTCAAGCCAAACACACCAGCCAAAGATCAATCAAACACAGAAGCCATGGAGAATTGGCAAACCATGCCGATGTTAAATCCAAATCAGATTCCACATGAAAGAGTTGGGCAGTTGAGTGTTTACTTACCAAACAGAGGAGGCCTTCACCCCACAAACAAAGAACTAGAAAGAGCTGCCATAGTGCACACGGGTCCCAATTACGGTGACCTTAACATACCCCATTGTCTTAGCATCACGCTTGCGGCGCAGCTCCACCGCCACCCTAAAGATTTCAAGATCAGCCCTGTCGAACCCACCTTGGGAGACTATTTAGTCACCTTCCCAACCATCGCACTGTGAGACCAAGCGGTTAACATAGGCGTGTTTGCACTTGACCGCTACTAAGAACCAACAGCCTCCACACCAAGTCAAGCCAAACACACCAGCCAAAGATCAATCAAACACAGAAGCCATGGAGAATTGGCAAACCATGCCGATGTTAAATCCAAATCAGATTCCACATGAAAGAGTTGGGCAGTTGAGTGTTTACTTACCAAACAGAGGAGGCCTTCACCCCACAAACAAAGAACTAGAAAGAGCTGCCATAGTGCACACGGGTCCCAATTACGGTGACCTTAACATACCCCATCGTCTTAGCATCACGCTTGCGGCGCAGCTCCACCGCCACCCTAGAGATTTCAAGATCGGCCCTGTCGAACCCACCTTGGGAGACTATTTAGTCACCTTCCCAACCATCGCACTGCGAGACCAAGCGGTAAACATAGGCGTGTTTGCACTTGACCGCTACCACGAAGTGCAACTCGCTGAATGGAGACCCAGCATGGGCAAGGTCTACAACCCGCCGTCACACAAAGCCCGCCTCAGGCTACACGATGTACCCCTAGACAACTGGAATGTCGATGACATACAAGAACTGTTGTCCGGTGTAGGCCACTTGGTGAAAATGGCGCCGGTCTTCGCCAACGAAAACTATGTCACCTTACGAGTACTAGTAGAATTTCACAACCCAGCATTCATACCACCCTCTCTGTTGCTACACACCAAACCCTTTTCAACAGTCATTCATGTCGAAATAGAAGGCTGGCTCCAAAACCCGACGGGCAACCTACCGCCACCACCGGGAGGCGACGACCAACTACACGCCCACCATCGCAGAAACCACCCACCATCACACCAAACACACGGACAAGGCTCCTCAGCCATTGAACAGAGCCGATCCATAACTGATGAGTATGCGCAAGGAGCGGGTTCATCGTACTCGAGAAGAACACGTCAAACTCAACAATGGATGCTGGAAAATCAACCGGAGACTCCAGTATTGGCCATAATGGGAGAGCAACACAACGGTAACAAAAGGGAAAAGGCGCAGAGCAACCTTGCAAAAACAGAGGAAAAAGCGGTTGTGCAGATAACCGAAGAAGTCCCAGCAATGCTGTTTTGCGCTACAGAAGGCAACATCTTTCTTCACGCGCAATACAGACAAGAAGGAGCAATTAATGTGGTTCTGAAAAGATTCTCCTCTGACAATAGTAGCTGGAACCCAAGAGAACTTTCTAGCCTTTCTTGGTCTACTTTGACCTTTATCTCAGAGAATCTCACCAACAGCAACATGCCTCACCTCCCTGGACCACTTTTTCAAAGCAAAAACAAAGGAAAAAAGGTGGCCACATGCACCAGCGAAGGCCCAACAAACTTGGTAATCACCAGCCCAAATAGATATGAATTGGAGAACCCACTCATAAATATTGTAGAATCAAAGGGCTACAAAGACTTTTATTTTAACTTGTTCGGCCATGAAGCCCCAACCAATGAAACAACCCCAGCAGAAGAAAGCTCCCCACCAGGTTTTGAAGGCCCACCGAAATACAAAGAAACTGTTAGACGGAGCCCACGATTGCAGGAAAAGCACCAGGGCCGATATATCTCACCGCTCAACAGAGCCCGTTCGGTTTTGGGCTTTGAAGAAATTGAAACCACACCAAAAAGAAACAAAAGGAGCGTCAAAGCGGTCAAGGAAGTCAACCTCACATACATGCACTCTTTGGAACCACTCACGGCACAGCAAGCCGATCTCGTGATAGAAACCGCTGGAGTCAAGAAAGACGTACAAATGTATGAAGGCATCAACAGGATAGTGCAAGGCCAAACCATGGCAAGTGTGAACACTGCGGCACTCCAGTAAAGGGATCAGCGGCAAGTCTCAAGCTGCTAATTCCATTGCTATGTATCTTAAAACTTTGCTTTTAATTTTGGGATGGTGGAATGAAATAACCGTAGGAAGGTTAGAAGTCTGGTGGAGTAATATCTTTAGGGTAGGCAAGGCTTTAAGCCAATTGTATCTCATCTTTCAGTTAGCGAACAAGTTGGAGTTTATGGTTAATCATGAATCACAAAATCAAAATTAAAATGATATCATGGAATGTCCGAGGACTCAACGAAAAACTGAAGAGAACTGCAATAAGGGAAACTTTCCTGATTGAAAAACCCGATCTTGTATGTATCCAAGAGACCAAGTTGCAAACCACAAATAGCACAATAATCAGGGAAATTTTTGGAGCGAAATTGAGAGAACATGAAGCCTTACCAGCACAAGGCACGCGTGGAGGCATCATGGTTGCATGGTCACCTCAAAAATTCACAAGGTTGCAATCTGAAAATAAAAATTTTAGTGTCAACATTCGTTTCAAAAACAACATAGATGGATCGATTTTCTGTTTCTCGGGCATCTATGGACCGTCAACTCAGGAAAGAAGGAATGATTTCAAGGATGAACTCACCTCCATAAAGCCATCAGATGGAACCCCATGGATACTAGGAGGAGACCTCAACATCACGTTAACACCGGAAGATAGAAGCACCCACAGTAGAAGCGAATGGAGAACTACCTTAAATTTTGCGAATTTGATATCATCCTTGGAACTAATCAACATACCGCTGCACGGTAGACGTTTTACATGGTCCAACGAAAGACAGCGACCGCACATGGCTCGATTAGATCGATTTCTTATCTCTGATGAATGGAACCTAGCATACCCCAATTCAAATCAGCAAGCACTACCGAACACATCGTCAGACCATTGTCCGATAATATTCACTGCGAAAATGAGCCACAGAAAATCCAGATTTTTCAGATTTGAGAATTATTGGCTGAAATATGAACAATTCAACGAGCTGATCAAGAACACATGGCAGCAACTTGGATTGGCAAGAACTCCTCAACAATTACATGACAAGCTCACAGAAATTCAAAGAAGTACCACAACTTGGGCACGGAACAGGACTAATGAAATCACGAGCCAACTAAGGACATGCAGAGACTATCTCGGATGGTATGACAAGATAAAAGAATCTCGCTCAGCAACGGCTCTAGAAAAGCAAGTGGCGGCCATGCTAAAAAGAAGATACACAGAATTAGCGGCCTTAGAAGAAATTAAATGGAGACAAAGAGCACGGACAAAATGGGAACTAGAAGGGGATAGAGGAACAAAATTCTTCCATAGCATCGCATCGGCAGCAAAGAAGGTAAACACAATCGAAACCATTGAACACCAAGGAAGGCAATGCACAAACCAGAAGTCTAAAGCCCAAGCTTTTTTCAGTTTCTATACCCAATTGATAGGCACTCAATCTGAAACAACCCCGCATATACAATGGTCAAACTTATACTCAACCAACAGTGACACAGAGAATGATCTAAATGACTTGACTGCACCCTTCACAACACAACAAATCAAGGAGGTTATCAAACAATGGCCAAAAAACAAAAGTCCGGGACCAGACGGATTCTCAGGTGAATTTTACAACCAATTTGCGGATTTGATCGCCACAGACCTATGCATGGTATTTCAACACGTGACAGAGACAAACGCCTCACTTGCACCACTAAACACTTCCTACATAATACTTTTGCCAAAAAAAGAAGCACCGCTCACAATACAGGACTTTAGACCAATTAGCCTTGTACATGGAGTTCAAAAAATCTTCTCTAAACTGCTGGCAAATCGGCTACAACAGAAACTTCCAAAAATGCTTCACAACGCACAGACAGGCTTCCTAAAAAACAGACAAATCTGCGAAAGCTTTCTATATGCACAACACATCCTGCACAGGGCCAAGAAAAACAACCTACCCATCGCCTTGTTCAAAGCAGACTTCACGAAAGCTTTTGACACGGTTAGCTGGGACTTCATAGTAAAGGTTATGCAAGCTCAAGGTGCACCGACAACCTGGCTAGCATGGATGCAAAATGCGGTTCTGACTGGAACTTCACAGATCATGATAAACGGACTACTCGGGAAGAAAATAGTCCTCAAAAGAGGAGTCAGACAGGGAGACCCGTTATCTCCACTCCTATTCATAATCGCAATCGATTTCCTTGCTAGATATGCGCAAAAGCTTGCCGATAACCAAGTACTCAGTCTACCATTTGCAGAAATGACACCATGTCTGTTATATGCCGATGATGCAATTTTCTTTGTCAAACCAGAAATCCACCAAATGCAAGCGCTACAGGTAATGCTCACGGTTTTCAAAAAATTGTCAGGACTAACCGTCAACGTCGCAAAGTCAGAACTAATAATATCAGAGGGATCACAAAGCATGAAAGAAGAACTAGCGAGATTGGTGGGATGTCGTCTCGGAGATTTCCCTTTCACGTACCTTGGTCTACCGCTCTCAAACAAGAGACTGCCAAAATTAGCCTTCTTACCACTTCTACATAGAATGAACAAGCGACTAGCTGGATGGACTGCAAAACACCTCACGATTGCAGGAAGATTAGTGCTCCTAAACTCGGTATTGTCATCTCTCCACATACTTTATGTCATGCATGAAAATGCCAAAGTGGGTCATAGAAAAAATTGACAAGATAAGACGAACCTTCTTATGGCATGGAGTAACAACTCAGCCAAAGAAAATCTCTCTAGCAAATTGGGAAATTGCATGCACACCGAAAAAATTAGGAGGCCTTGGGATAATGGATTTGCATGCTTTCAACCAAGCACTGATCATTAAGTGGTATTGGCATTGGGAAAAGCCACACAAATCACTTTGGAAACCAGTACTCAATCTAGCTGTTCGGCAAGATGAAGTACTACCGGATTCACCACTGTTCTTGGCGCCACTAAAGAAAGCATTACAATTCTGGGAATTTTCGGTCACACACATACCAGGAAATGGTAAAAAAATCCTGTTATGGCAGCATGATTGGGGCAGGGGTAGACTATGTCATGAGCTTCCAAACCTATACTCACATGCACTTCATCCGCAAACAACCCTTCACCTGGTACAACAAGTCCCACAAATACGATCTCTATTCCAACCCACAATGACATCCGACGCACAAGAAGAATTACAAGTACTGCAAGACTACCTAGCACAAGTCACACTCTCACCTACGGCACAAGATGATGTCAAATGGAAATGGATGGAATCCGGCACGTTCACGGTCAAAAGTGCATACCAAATGATGAAGAATGTGCCCGCAGTTCGAACGAGAGCACATAGAATATGGAAATTACGAGCCCCTCCGAGAATGAAAATTTTCGGATGGCTAATGGTGACGAACAAGCTACCAACCATCGATAACCTACAAAAAAGGGAATGACGATTGTCAACAGATGTAACCTCTGCAAAGCTGCATTAGAGTCGGTACACCACCTCATAAATAAATGTGCATTCTCGATGTCACTATATGAAACTCTTGCAGGAACTGTTACGCAACCAACGAGGCAATCAACACTGTCGGCCTCCATACTCAACAGTACAACAACGGAGAAAATAAAAACAGCCACACTCATAACCCAATTTGTTCTATGGAGGGAAAGATGTGCACGGACATTCACGGACAAGAACAAGGACGTATTAGAGCTGAAGGAAGAAGTGATCTGGCAACTACAGTTCATACCAGGAAGACAAAACTAAAAACAGAAACAAAACAAATAATCACGACAGCTCCACCGTTTTGTTACTTCATTTTCGTTATTTTGAACTTTCATTTCTTTGTTTTCTTTTAATTTCAACCCTTTCTGTTTTGCATTTCTTATTTATGCTCAACTGTTTTGAGCACCTTCTCGTTTTCATTGGCAGTTACACACTCATGTAACAAACACTAATGAATTAAATATGGGCTAGACCCTTATTTTTCTTCAAAAATTGACAGCAGGGCCAAACAAAAGATATAGTATTTTGGGTTGTAATATCTGACAGGATGTAGAGAGTATTTCTCTAGCATCTTTCACCACTAAATGTCAGATACATCTTGTAAACATTTTGGTTTGGAATTAATGTAATGGATTATATTGGTAATGCATAAAAAGATTCATGTCTTGTGTACACTGAATTGGAATTTCACGGTAGGTTGTTGCATTCCAGATTTGGGATGTGACATATATAATATATAAATCGATATTTAGTAGAAAATTGAATTTACATAATATTTTTAATATTTATTAATTTTGTTTTAGATTGAGTAAATGCCGATATTCTTTTGGAGCTCCATAAGTTTTTAAATTCAAATGATTTTTTAACCTAAAAATAGTAAAAAGATTTTTAAAAACATAAATGTATTAAGATCGATCGTCCATTTAAAACTTCAAAAAATCGAGATTTGAATGCAAAGTACTTATCCATTGAGGTGCTTTGCAAAACACCATATTTTAACTCTTTGCGTGTGTATTTACTAAATAGTCTCAAAGATTGCATATTTTCTACTGTACCACAAGAGATAGTAATGAAGTCACAACCGAGTCATAAAAAATTCGGATTTATTTGATGGCTCGTATTAAAATTCGTGCAAACTTATATTAATTAAATATTAAATGGTCCAAATCTAACTTGACATGTAGGTGACAGGATCATATATTCATATACCTGACCCGATCTGAAATCCCCCCACCCAAAAGACCTCCAACACCCGCCTCACATAATTTGAACTCATTCCAAGATGTACATTTATTTTAAGTTATTTTAAAAAAAAAATGAATATTTGTTTAACTCGCATACACATATTTTAACTAAACTAAACACTAACATATTTCAGTTTAAAACAACAATTGATAGTTGTCATACGTTTTTGTCCGACATTTTTTTTAATATCCAACATTAAATAAAAAAATAATAGAAATACCCACGTTTTTGGAAAATTATAAAAATCCTCAGGCCGCTCAGAAACTCAACGGCCGAGGCTTTTTTTTTTCCTTTGAAACAGACTATTTAATTCTTATTTCTCTTCCTCTCACTCACAACTCACTCAAACTCAACAGAAAAGAAAAAGAAGAAGAGAAAGAGGAAGAGAAGAGGCGATTTGAGACGAAAAAGATGAACAGTAACAACCGAGTTAGATCGTTCAATCGTGGCTTAGCGAGAGGAGGGTCAATAAGTGATCGAGGTAGAAATGAGAAAAAGTCTCCCCTCGTAATGCCCAAATATGAAGCATGCATCTATACTAATCACTCGTCTCAAGTAATCAACCACTGCAATGCATGGAGCAAAAGCCCAAACTACGGTCATGAATTGAACAACTCCTTGAACATCTCGTACTGGGCTGCTCAAAAATTGGTACTTAGAGCCGGCATTTTTGTGGCATATTCCCATAAGCAATGGTTCCAGCAAACTGTATGGACCCTCCCAACTTTCAAATTGTCGGGCTATTGCAAACTCACGACCCCTCCACAATATGTTGTATTTGGAGATTACATTGTCATACTTTATGCTCACATAGTTTGCAACCCTCTCGATGCTCATACAGGGGTCTTTTTTAATAGTGCTCTCAATGATATCGTCAACGATTGATGCCGTTAGATGTGCATGATCTGTCCTTGATGCCTCAGACCTGTATGTGTGAGGCTTATCTTGCTTCGTTATAACCTATGTCTCTCTCATACCCGATGATTTTGCCCTAAGTTCGTACTCACAACCTGGAGTCTTACAAACCACCCGAATTCGATCCATGTCACTTTTCTTCATTCTGACCACCTAATTCTTTGTAATATGATTCTCTCTTATCTTCTTTATCAGCTCTTCTTTGCTTTCAAAATACTATTTTGGTGCCATCTCACTTTTGTATTCAATCTGTCTCCCATAGTAAGCAATATCTGCTTCTTGAAAGCCAGATACATCATTGAAGTACAGGAACGGATGCATCTCAGTCCGGCCCCTAAGTGGCATATTTCCATATTCTCTGGGAAATGGCACTGAACCAACATCTTCATCAGAACCCTCCAGATGATCAGATTCTCAATTTTCTCCCTCATATTCATCCCCAGTTTGCAGATCTTCATCCGAAATGGCGTTAATATTATCAAAATCAGTTTTTGTTTCGTAATCTGCTTGTACTAGCATGGGGTGAGGTGGTGGTTCAGGCAGGGGCGGATCCAGTTCATCACAGGGTAGGGCAGTTGCCCTACCCTGGAAATTCAAAATCAATTTACAAAGACTCGATTTTGAGCATTTGCCCTACCCTGAAAAATAGCATTGCCCTACCCTGAACCTTGATGTGAGCAGTGAACCCAATAATTCAATATTTGAAGGCGATTCTCTCCCATATTGGCTGAATTTGCCCCTTTTTTTTCATGGCTGGTTGAACTGGTGGAACTTAGGAAGAAAGATGGATGCGACTGTGCGACTCAGGAGAAGAAGATGCTTCAAGTGTTATAAAATAAACACGATGTATGTGTGGTGTATTGTTTAATATTGATAATATGGCTTGATTCACAGCGAACCACGTACGGCCAAATTTTATAAAAGAGTTACTGACTTACTTACTGGGCGGGCCTCATTAATTCTCCCTTTCTTTAATATTTCATTATTACGACTATTACATTACACTGAGTTGTTTATTGCAAAAAAAAGTAATAATAGTGATAAATATGAAAACTTTTGTATGACATTTTTTATTTGGTAAATTTTAAATACTATTATATATATAATCCTGGATGGGTTTGCTACTGTTCATTGAAGCGGTGGCACTTTCTCAATCGTTCGATTTGAATCCAACGGATTGTAA
Source organism: Carex kokanica (assembly GCA_025461125.1). Taxonomy (NCBI): domain Eukaryota; kingdom Viridiplantae; phylum Streptophyta; class Magnoliopsida; order Poales; family Cyperaceae; genus Carex; species Carex kokanica. The sequence goes on along the minus strand of JAJGRX010000840.1, from coordinate 850,101 downwards.
TAGATTTTGATCTCTTCCATTGACGCGTGTCTAAATCCTCCACCACGAACACTTCGCCTTCCTTCTTTCCTCCGCCTCTTCCTGTGTTCTGCCTCTGCCTCCGCCTCTGCCAAACTTTCAAACCCTTTGTTTCTTCGTTCTCCCCTCAGCCTTTTTCTGTTTCTCCCTTCGCCTAGGTTCTAATCCTTTGCCTGACCTCTTACCTTCCGCCCCTTCCTCCGCTTCTCTCTTTCTCCGTCTCTTTTGTTTCTTTTCCAGCTACAACGGAGGAAAGCAAAGTCCAGTCGTGCTCTCAAAGCAATCAGGTACGTATACTTCGAATTTGTATTTTTGTGAGAAAAACCCTCATTTATGAATGAAAAAACTTAATTTGTAAGTGTAGTATCGGGTAGATCTGGGTTGTCGACCACAAGCTCCATGTTGTCAGTAGGATGCTTCTCCAAAATATTTGTTAATTCTTTATACCTTTTGTTTTGTGTGATTTGGTTTCCAAGCAGGATTTGGGGGTTCTGACTAACCTTTTGTTTAATTTTTTTTTTAATTTGAAAGGAGCACTATGGCTGACTGAATTGGGTCGTCGATTGCTAACAACTGGTCATGCGCAAACATGAAACCCAGTGTGAAAATAATCTATTCTAGGTTCAATTTCTCTTTCATCCGTCAATTTGTTATTGTTCTATTTTATTTCAATTAATCAAGGTTCTGATCTTAGATGTTCTTAAAAATATTGGTTATGTAAGATATGTAATTAGGTAACTAAATTAAATGCAAAAATGCTAACCTGGTAAAATTAGGTTGTTTTATCCGAATCACATACAGCATCTGTGATAGGGGTGCAAACGGATCGGATATTAGACGGATACGTACGAATATGAATCGGATATCCGTAGATATATACATAAATATTTTCATAATATATATTAAACTATATGGTATATATCTACTATTCGGATACGGATACTTAAAATTCAAAACCATATCCGTATACGTATCCGCACGGATTTTCGGATATCGAATATCCGTATCAAATTTTCGAATACGGATTCAGATACGGTCGGATACTATCCGATCCGTTTGCACCCCTAATCTGTGACCATTTTAGTATCCGATCCGTTTACACCCCTAATCTGTGACCATTTTGAAAGCCAAAATCAGCTTAGGCAAACTCAAGCAAATACACGGCCTTCGCTCCACTCCGGTAAGTGAACTTTCCCTCCGTACCTTCCCTTTACTTTTGCCTTTCTTTTTTTTCAACTAACTTCTGTCTGGTTGCCATCAACAAGTCAGGATTGGATACTCCAGTTCGTGCCATTTCAGAGGATAGTTGATGATGGGTTCTAGCGATGTCTCTCCGCGCTTAAGCTCGGCGCTCTTCGCATGGATCAATCTCCGATTCCCATCTCAGGTCCATATTGTTGCCTCTTTTTCTGTCAATTCTATCTTTACTTTTCCTCACTACTATGCTCCAACATTATTGTTTCAGCCTTTCAGGATTATTAGTATTTGTTCAATGTTGTATGTTTCTGTCAATAAAATGAATATGTACTTGCAATTCCCATCCGAATGTTTGAAAGCCAAAATTAGCATATTAATTATTAGTATTTGTTCAATGTTGCAGGATTACAACTTCAAACTTTTGAATTTCAGTCTGGCTGCTGACCTGGTACCAACTTAGGATCTCTATCTTTTTAATTTCTATATTGTTATGGGGTTTATGATCTTTCATATGATTGTTTATTGCTGGTACAAACCAGTGAGATGTAAGTAAATGAAAAATATGGAATCTCCAATTATTAGCTAAATAATTTCCAGTAAATGAATATCTTACCTGATTAAATGTTGTTTATTGAATTAAACCAAGTGTCATTAATGAATGTTTTTCTGGCAGGAACCAAAAAACATTCCGGTCTAAAAAGAGTGCTCCATCTGGCAACAAGGTCTGCTTCTCTCTCTCTTTCTTTATTTTTTGAAACCTTGGCAGAGGCTGCCAACTTCAAAATTATGAAAAACATCACAAACTATTTACAAGTCTGCTTCTCTCTCTCTCTCTCTCTCTCTCACCTCTCCCTCTCTCAGTTTTCTTTTAGATTTCATACATACCCCTACAATATATCAGAATGTCATGTACACAAAAATTAAACAAGCATTATTGTGCACCCTTTTAAAACATTTGGGGATGTCATTTGACCTCCACTCTTAGTTTCTTTAAAAACCAAGATGTCTCCCAATTCTCTCTAAATTTTGTAGAAGCACTGAAGCATGATGGGGGCAATTTTTTTTTTTTTGTTTGGAATGAAATTAAGGATAGGTATGTAAGATTTTTTTTTTATGTAGTGCAATTGAGCGACTGAGAAGGTATATTATGTACCTGACATCATAATCATATAAATACAAATAATATCAAACACTTCTTTATTTTATAAACACAAAATTTCGTTCATGCAAGTTTCAATGTTTGTTTACCTATCACATTTCCATAAAATTTCAGAGGGCTACACAAAAGAAGATAGTCCCACTGGCAAGACTTAATGTCGAGGTGTACCGACCAACAATTTTGTTGGAGGTCAAGTTCTGGACATCCTATAACCCAACAACCCAACAGATAGAACAAAATACTCACATGATTCATCTTAGTTCACAAAGAGAGACTTCATTTTTTTTTGACTCCATGTTGAGAACAATTGAAATCATTTTGGTAAACCTATGTCTATAGTATAACTATATTTGCTTATCTCACTTCCAAACACAGCCAATGAATATTACACAACATTTTTTACTTGGGACAGAAATTTAATATTCTCATAGGTAGTACCGACTTAATTTTTGTTGTACTATTTTCTTTGCATATGTAAACTACAGCTTGCTTGACATGTACTGTATTTTGTTTTTGTTGTTTCATGTGTAGACTATTACTTGCATAACATGTATGTACCGCATTTCAAAAACCACTGCCGAAGCAAAGCGAGGCTGTTTTCTAGTTTATTCTAATAGTGGATTTTTTTTAAGATTTGGCCTTAATATTAATTTTGGACTAGTTATTTTTTATAATTTTTTTCTGACTTTTTAATACAAAGGATGATCAGTAAATGGTAATATGGAATTACTAGGTCTTAGAATTCTAATTAATTGATAGATTGAATATAAAATCATTATGCTTTAGAATCCAATTATCTAGTACCTGATTATCTAATGAGTTTGAACCCGATTAACTATTTAAACCCAATTCGATAATTTATTGCCCTACCCTAATAAAAATCCTGTATCCGCCCCTGGGTTCAGGTAATGATAAACGAGGCACATGCACAAGTCTAGGTGGGATTCTAGAATGAGGTCGTGGTTGGAGTGCTGGTGAGTGAAGTGAGTGTATGGTTCTGGGTCAGATACGAAACAGGGAGCAGTTTGAGTGTATGGTTTAGGTTCTGGTTCTAGTTCATAATTTGGCGCAACCAAATTTTGAGCAGAACTTCCAACCCCTGACTCAATCGAAACTCTCTTTACGTATAGTTCCATCATCATAATTCTATTCCCCTTTAACCGCCCATACATGCATCTCCATGAATCCTCTATTAGTATCAGCAATTTGGCAAAGCAATGGTAGTATTCATATATTTAATCAAGTTATCAATTCTAAGTTCCACATTTCTGGGTCATAACCAGTGAAACCGTAAATCAGAGATTTCAAGTCCCAAATTGAGATTTCATCATTAACCATGAATGAATATGCTGGATCTTTGGTGTAATAAACCCCAAATGCATCAGTCTTAAACTTCCCACCACAGTGTAGTGAAATGAACTTTTTTAGCCAACAAACTACATTTTGATAAATGGCAAACATATGTAAGTGATCTACTATTCACAAAATTAGGTCGCTAATTTAAATAATTAAATAAAAAATTAAAAAAATTACCTAAAAATCGCCTCAAAATTCATTTGTTTTTGCCTCTGAAATCGACTCTTCTCTTCCTCTTTCTCTTTTTTTTTTCTCTTCTGTTGGATTTGAGTGAGTTGTGAGTGGGAGGAGAGAGAAACATAGCTTATATAGCATGTTTCAAAGGGGTAAAAAGGCCTCGGTTGCCGAGTTTCTGAGCGCCCTGGACATTTTTATAATTTTTCAAAAAATGTGAGTATTTCTATTATTTTTTATTTAATTTTGGATATTAAAAAATTTCGGCGTTTTTGCCTAAGATAAAAACATCCTTTCACAATTTATCAACAATCATCTTGTATTTTTTTTTAACTTAATTGTGAACCTCTCAGAATGTAAACTAATTTCAACCAAATATGTTATTGATGGGTGTCATGCTTTTTCAACAAAGTCAAAATGCAATCGGAAAAAAAAAAAAAACACTCCTGTCAGAAATTTTCTTTCTAGAAGTTTTTTTTTTTTTTTTTTGTTTGAATGATTGGCAGTAGCTTTCTTTCTAGAAGTTGGGTCAACCTATCTGAAAGTATTTATAGAAAAATATCCTGAGAATAGCTTAATAAGTCCACAATATACTCGAACCTTCCGTGTACCAAACAAAAATCCACGAGGAAATCAGTTCCAATTTAGCATCTTTATAGTTATTTGTTTATATATAGTTCTCTGTTTTCTCCAATGGAAAGGTTCTATAAAGGTTGCCGCGGGCATTGGCCCACGGGATGCTCTTCTGCTCTCTTTTCTTTTATCCTTTTGTAGTTGCAACTTACAAGAGGATATTATGTGGATAACAAAAGAATTGTACCTTATGTAACTGTACCTCAGATATAGAGGTGAGGTGAGAAAACAATCGTTCACCGTGGTGCTCGTTACATAAATATGTCAACAAGTACTCGTACGTTACGAGCTGAACCAACTTGTTAACAGTCCGACCGTTCGTACTGTGAGTCACAAAGAACAAAGATTTTCGTCAATTTGATACTATGAGTCGCTCATGGACTACTCACTGATAGAGGTGCTATCGGGTCGGGTCGGGTCCGGATACTATTATATTTGAACCCGTACTCTAAAAGTGTTCGGGTCCAAATTTCGATCCATATACTTATTTGTTTCAAATCGGGTCGGATCCGGATCCGGATACCTATCTACCCGTAGATATTTCGGGTCCAGTCTTTCGGTTCCGGGTAGATAGATACCCATAACTTGTTTGTGGATTATCGGGTCCGGTTTGGATATGGGGCGGTTCCGGATCCGGAGCGGGTATATGTGACAACTCCCATACTACAGATGTTTTTCTTTTTTTCTCATTAAGAGCCTTCAATAATATTTTGTGGAACTTGGGTAGTATTTTCAGGATTTGATTGTTGATTGTTTGGAGTACTCATGGTGTAACAAAAAATATTCGAAAGTTTTTTGTTTTTTGTTAATAGCTTTTGAATTCAGGAGGCTGGAGATAAATAACTTTTGAAAATCAAGATATTGAAGAATATATATAATTTTTAGAAAGTAAAATATTAGAGATGGTGATTTCATTTTCTATGATTCAAAAAATTCATGAATGGAATATTAATACTAATATGTTTGAATAGAGAATTAAATTTATGGCAAATATTTGATTTCAATGAGATTTATTGCAAATGACATATCAATCAGAGCAATAAATTTTCATGATTATATATTCAAAGCAATAAATTTTATTCAAAAAATTAATATGCAAAATGTGATTACTGGCATGATATTTGTTGATTTGATTATATGTAAAATTGTATTTTTATAGTTATTCATATATGTTTTATCGGGTATTTATATGGGTATCGGGTCGGGTTCGGTTATGGATCGGATCACTAAATCAAACCCATATCCTATCCATTACAATATCGGTTCCGGTTCGGATCCGGATCGGATATTAAATTATTAATTTTGTAACCGTACCCATAATTTAACCGGTTATATTTTTTAAACCATACCCTACCCAAATTAACCGGATCCGGGTCGGTTCCGGGTCGGATCCGGTTCGGTTCCGGATCGGATCCGGGTAATCGGATAAACCCATGTTTGCACCGACATGTCAGATTTGTATTCCCAAATAATTTGCTCCTTGCGTAATTCGAACTCATGTTCTATTGGTTGAGATCTTAGCCACTATACTAGACTATATTATGTGATATATACTAGTAACTATGATATTTAACTTATACTTAGATGAAGTGTTTATTTTTTTCGTGCAAGTTTAGTTTAACTTATGATTATGATTGATCTACCCACATTTCTACTTAGAAAATATATGATTGATCTAAATATTATATACATATGAAAGCACGTGTCAATAGTAAAAAATCCCTTTCTATATACATATGAAACTATATGCGTATTCATGCAACAGAGGAACGAGATATATAATTATGTATTTCTTTTGAGCCAATATCGAGCGAGAGACGAGGTACAAGTTTTTTTTATAAGCCCTATCGCTAAGGGATATTGTTTTTTTTTTAAGGAAATTAATAACTGAAGGCTAAGGGTGTAAATTGATTATTAAAATAGGCGATGATTGAATGGCCTCAAAATCTTAATTCGGCACAGGAGAACCTAAATGTGGAGAAGAGGGTTCTATAATTATAATAAACAAATAATGGAAGACCAATTGGATGGTTTCAACGGGAGAGTCAAGCTTAAAAAGCACGAAATTAAGGAGACGCCAAACAATGAAAGTGATGCTTGACCAGGTTCCCCAAACCTACACCAAACAAACTTCCCCTAATTGCTCTTTTATAATGAACTAAAAACAACCATATTTTACAAATAAGAACTAGAATATAATTAATTAATAGGGCATTGCTATTTTGAGCGCACAATTTACAATAATGAGTGCTGCGAGAATTTTTTTTTTCCTTATACCAATTCTACCCCTATTTAAGATTCTCTCTTTTTTATTGCATTATATTACATTTTAGAAAAAAATTAATGTATTTGATATAGAATTATTAACCTTGTGTACTTTTATAGAAATCACAATTTAGGAATGTAATTTTTGCATCTTCCATGTGATCAAGCACTATATATTATAATCTCTTTCTCCTGATCCAAGAATTTTAAGATAAAATTCAATTTTTTATGGTGACTTTGATTGCTGGTTTTTGACTGATTTAGGTTTGATTTATCTCATTTCATTTCTTAATTATTCTCTGATTGTTATGGTGAGTACAAATTCATTCGCTTGAAAAACAAACTCAAATCAATTTCGAGAAAGCTTCGTGAACTAATTTTTTTATCTCCATGGCAAGATGAAATACATTAAGACACGATCTTCAGATTAAGTTAGAAGTATTGTCATATTGTAACAAAGAGCATGATAATGAGCTTCCAGATGCTTTTGGCTCTCGTAATAATTGTGGTGATAACATTTGATGAAATATTATATGTATACTCTTCTATAAACATCTATTTCATTTAATTATTTTGTTTCCACTTTCCAACAAATTTATTTTCCTTCTTTTAAGGAGTTTAATATAATTAAAAAATAGTTGGTATGACATTAAGTTACTGAGAAAATTAAAGGCAACCTCTAAAAATATATATGAAAAATAAACAAAAGACACCAAGTAGATCTATATTAAACTATGAACACCACAACCTATCAATTAATTAGTAACATATAATTAACGTATATGCACATACACTGACCATAATACATAACACATCAAAAATTATTTAATTTAAAAACATTTCACATAATAATTTTGAACCGACTCTTAATCATGTGATTTCAAAGTATGAACATGATTTCAAATTTTGGTATCTCAAATAATTCACAAAATTCTCTCATTCTACCTTAAGCACCACGGCGAATGGAGGACAAAGACCATGGAAGGATGAGAAAATGAGTGCTTTTGAAGAAATCGGCCAATTGTCTAAGACCAATTTGTTCGAAAAGAGAGTTGGGATTTGAATGCTTCAAAATTATACAATTTAGAGATGAAGAACATAAGAGATTAAAAAGAAATACATAGCACAACTAAATGGATTTAATTATTTCCTTACACACCTTGAATGCAAATAAATACATAGCACAAATAGAAGATTTTAATGAAGGGCAAATAGGGTATAACTATAAAAAATATTCTTTGAACTCTCAATATTGAGATTCATGCCCTGAGAATAGCCCCGCCCTAATTAATATACCTAATTAATGCTTTGTTGCTTTCTCTCTATTCCATGAAGAGAAGAGTTCAAAATTTTTGGTATTACTATTACTACGAAGAGAAAATGGATTCTGAAAGCTAGAATTTATTGACATCTGACAATTAACAAATCCAATACGCAATACCTCTCTATCTTTGTATACTATATACATATGTGCAAAATCTATATATTCCTCTATGTTTATCCTCTAAATTTATTCCAAAAATTTCCAAGGATTAGCTAGACCCACAAAAAAAAAAAAAATTTCCAAGGATTAAAGCTGCAATTTCCTAGATGTTGGCCGGGTTTTGGACAAACCCAACTTACATATCTCGGCCGAGTGTGGACCATTCCATCTCTTCGCCTTCCTCATCAACCCATCCATCTCTTGCACACACTCATCAAGCTTCATTTCTTCAACTCTACGCCTCACTGTGGCCGCCGCCTCTCCCACGACTTCATCAAATATCTTCTCCCAGCCTTCCTCCCACGGCTTACTCGCATCACACAGCTCCATGCTGCCGTTTGTCCATTCGCTCCACCCCCACCCCTTATCCATCCTGGGGCCCACTTGTTCCAAGCACTCACCTTTGCATATCGGCTTGCATGGCCGGCACTTGGCACCACTTAGTGGGCCCGGGCTACTTATCGATGCAACCGGGACCCCGTACAGATCTGGCGGGTACGCATACTGACGATCTGACAAAATACAGAACGGAAACCTGAGTTCCTCTGGTGGTATTTTGTTTACTTTAAGCTGCGCCCGAAATGCTGATTCGGAGTCGAGATCGTGAAAACCGGCTGATTCTAATTGTGGGATGAGGGTAAGTCGGGATAAAGCCACTTCTGTCGTGTTTCTGTCCCCGATTCCTAGGCGGTCGTTCAGGCCACCAAACCGGGATCCCTCAGGCACGACATATGAACCCGGTATGAAGGTTTTCAGATCCAGAGGACCCGTCCAGTACCCGTCAACCCGGGTTCGCACAATCCAGTCATATTTAAAGCTGCCTTGTAATTCTTGCGCACGTATCATGTCAAGGCAGCCTTCTACCAGATCAAAGTACTGCAACAAACCCTGTAAATTAAAGTACAACAATATGTGAATTACTTGAAAAAAAAAACACAAATGTATGCATTATCTGGTTACAGAAAATCGAGTGGCCTTGTAGGACCGATGTTTTGCAAATTGCAACTGATTGATATTTTTAAAATCGCTTACAACTAAAAAACAAGCAATCTAAATCTAAAAGATACTTCATTTGACTAATTGGTGTGAATAGTACAAAAATTTCCAACTCAAAAAATGAGATTTTTGTATCGCTAGTTGAAGATTGGAATCATAAAAGTTTGACATAATTGAATATCCATCTCAATTAAAGTGAATTACGGTATATATGTGCATTAAGTTCAATGCAAATATGTGACTTTTCTTGTGTCCTTTTTACCATTAATTAGTTGTATTGTATCTTCAAACGCCGGCTGTTAAATGTGTGGGTCATTATGGTACCTAGATCGTGTGGTCCACTATGTGTCATGACATTTCCACCAGGTGCCGTACAGTACCCCAGGCTCTACCCAGAAAATAAGATTCAGTGAATCCGAATAAACCAAACAAATTAAGTTGTGAAAAATATAACAAATTACAGCACGTTGAAATAACCGTAACCTCCACCTGAATACCTGATGCAGAGAGAGACAGAAAAGCATAGCATCTATATTTTCCTCAAAAAAAAAGAAAAGCATCTAAATCTCTATGTGCAACAACCAATCGGGACACACACATGTACCGATTAAAATTAAAATTAAAATAGAACAACATAGGAGCATCTTCATCTACCAACCTCTGAGCGAGCACCAACGCATCAAAATAAATTCAATTAATTTCACACTTTTGCAAACGAATTAAGATCGCAATCAAATAACGATAAAAATGAAGGATTGAATGTGAAACCTGAATTCCGTTAGGCGAGTTACTCTTTGTGAGCACCCTCCTTTGCTCCTCGGTCTCTGGTAAGATCCCCGGCTTCCTGATCCTCATCTCCGTGACACGTGGCGCCAATCGAAGCAATGATAGCTTGAAGCTATTCTCATCCAAGTTACTGTGCACGAACAGATCCGCCTCTGGATAAACATTCAACACGTGCTTCAAAATGGTGGGTCCAGTTAACTCAAACCTCCTGGCACCTCCCACCAGACAGATTGCCATGCGCGAGGTGCTATATTTTTCTGGAGGGAAGGGGAAATAGTTCCAGGGGATACTTTCGTAATTTAAGGAACAAACAATGACGGAGATGAAAAGGACGAACAAAATCGGAGGATACAACAGCTTAAAATAGCGCCCGTGAGAGTTGGCGAGCTTATTGCTATCATGTATCGCCGGAGATGAAGATGGAGATGGAGACGGAGGAGGAGGTTCCATGTGCTTTTGCATCGTTTCTGTTTTTAGGTGCTGTTTTTTTGTTTCCTGTTTCGGTTTTTGTAGAGAGAGGGAGAAATGGAAGTTGTGATCGTGGGAGCATCGTAAGGTCGCGGTGGAGCGGGAAAGGAAATAGACAGCGTGAGGATTAATGTTAGCTGGACATGGTGCAGCGATATTTAATGTGGACAAGATTTAATTCCAGCAAATATAATTCTTTAAAATCTGAATTGGCAGGTTTTACGGACTTGACTTCTTTAAATAGTACCTTCCTATGTTGTGAGAGGACTAGAAGAAGCGACACCAGAAATAACATGCAACTCTTCACCATCGGAATTTAAATTCTAGAAGGTTCACTGAAAAAATGTATTATAATAAAAATCATATACGTTATCAGCCATGATAATGAATAAATATATTTAAATAAATAAATAAATCACCGTACAAAGTGACTTGAAATTTAACGGTCCAAAATAAATTAATGGTCAATGATGTATCATTAAAATTATATGTAAATTTTGTTGTTAGACTATCTATATCTTCAATAATAGATCTACAAATTTTTTTATTTTTTTTATTTGAATTTATGAAAATAATATTGTAAAATTTGTTTAAAAAAATAATCATTTCAAGTGATCCCGCCTTGTTATCATTGGTGGCCATTCATAATTTAAGTAATTTAACTATATATATTAACAGAAGTTTGTTTTAATTGAAATAACTCCAAACTCTCGTTGCAATCAGTTGATGTAAACTGTTTGACACACTAATTTGATTTTTTTTTAAATAGAATTACTCTAAATTATTTGAACCAAACAAGCATTCGCTGTTTTGATTTTCGGAAAATAGCCTCCACCGATCCCTAGGACCGGTGGAGCAAAAAAAACACAAACCACACCGGTCCTAGGGACCGGTGGAGTCTGTTTTGCGCCAGCCACACCTACCACACCGAAGACCACACGAAAGACACCTGCACCAATCCTGTGGATCGGTGTAGCTCCAAAAATTGCTCCACCGGTTCTGTGGATCGGTGTAGGTTTAGGGTTTTTCTTCCTGAGCCACACCATTCTTCTTCTCTCTTCTTCTATTCCCAGCCTCCATTCTTCTTTCTTCTTTCTTCTTTCTTTCCTTATTTCGTTGTTTTCAAATTCAATAGAGGAGTTGCCGTATGAACAGATCGTCACCACCATTGTACTCAGCATCGTCTTCTGATTATTATTGTGAGTTTTTTTTTTACTCGTATGTTTATATTTAGTGTTGTAAAATTGAAAAATATTTGGAGTTAATTTAGTGTTTGATTTTTGTTCAGCAAAATGTCACTGCTATTGATCAATGTGTATTATGGTGGTAACCTCCAAAGCACTTCAACAGGTGTTGGTTATGACATAAGGGCTGCATTTACCTTTACCGTATCTGATTCTACCAGTTTTGCTATTATAAGACGGCAAATATACGTTGGACTTGAATTGCTTCCGAGTCGAGTTAAATTGACAATCAGGGTACGTATGAACACAGCACAACCCGGATCGTACCATTTCTCACTATTTCGGATAGAAAATGAGGAAACTTGGGATGTCATTAAACAAACTGCAGCTCAAGTGGCTGGATTTAAGGTTATAGAATTGGTAGCTGAGGCGCACCAGGGTAGAAACCAAATCAGTTATGATCCGTGTCCAGATAGTTTGCCTGGAGGTAGTAACACACCGTCGGTTCAGACCGGCTTTCATCCTGACTCGGGCAGTGTACCTGTACCCACCTACACACATCCGGTTCAGGCCGGTGATAACCCTTGTGAGCAATCAGATCAAGACACAGAATCTGATACAAGTTCTTTTGATGATGACGATTCGGCTGAAGCATGGGACGCAGATATGGACGAAGCGGAGGCTGAAATGAACGCCCGAGAAATATTGAAGGATTGGCACAAGTCGATCCCATTCCTCAATCGAGGACTTAAGCATCCATGTTCATCATTCCACGATGAATTGCCAATGCCATACGCGGATCGTGCATTTTTTGCGAACCCCCCCAGGTTAGATGAAAAATTTGCTAAAGGTCAAATGTTTGAATCCAAAGCCAAACTAATATCAGAACTTGCTGATTTTCACCTACCAAAAAATACAGAGTTAGTCGTGCTAAACAGCAGCAAAACTAAGTATAGAGTTAAATGTAAATCTTCCAAATGCCAATGGAAATTGTATGCAATTGTAGTACCAACAGGTGCATGGACAATTTCCACCAACCCGTTTATCCACACATGTTTTGGAAGTGCTGAAAGGTTGGATAGTCATCAAATGACTGCCAGAGTAATTGCTGATGTTATTAAACCGGCTTTGAAAGATGATCTGGAGTTAAGCATTAAAATGGTCAAGCATCTGGTTAAAGTTAAATTTGGGACAGTAGTGCCCTCGTATAACAAGTTGTGGAGAGGTAGGGAACTTGCAATTGCGGACTTGTTTGGGAGCTGGGAGAAGTCTTACGAGGTGCTGCCATCGTTTTTGGGTGCCATCAAAGCATCTAATCCAGGTACACAGTACCTAATAGAACATGAACCATCAACCGAGTTTAATATCGATATTTTCAACCGGGTTGTATGGGCACAAGTGCATGATGGATTCCTCAATCGATGGGGTATAATGACAAGTAATGGCTCTGAGGTACTAAACAGTGTATTTAGGATTGCCAGGCAACTACCCGTGTGTGCAATTGTTGATAAGACCTTTTATAAGTGCGTCGACTGGTTTGTAAATAGGCGGGAGGCCGCGATTGGATGGGAGGCAACGGGATTGGATTTTTTGTTGAACATTACACTGCTTTTACATCGTCGTAATGAGAAAGCAAGGAAACATAATGTAAGACCGATGTATTATGGCCATAACAACTATGAGGTTATTGATACAAATGGAATTCTCGAGACAGTAAGTCAATAATTCGATAAATCTAATTATTTACTTTCACGTAATACATTTGATGTAAATATTATTTTTTAATTGAAGGGTGCTCGGGGCGAAGTGAAGTACGATGTTACCTTCCCTCCAGAAGGGATGCCTACATGTGTGTGTCGGAGACCTCAATTAACAGGAATCCCTTGTAACCATGTTCTTGCAGTTTGCTTCGTGAGGAGGCTAAATCCTAATGACTATGTTAGTCCATATTACAGCTTACAAAATTATATAAACACTTGGTCTGGTCATTTCAATGGATTTGGAAATAAACGGGATTGGCCATTGTCTAATGGGCCCATTATAAGGTCAGATCCGAATAAAGTAAACAAGGGTAGGAGAAAACACAAGCGAAGAATAATGACTATGGACAAAATGGAGGCCCCTGCCACGAGGCGAAATGCTCGACAACATAATCAAGAGTCAACTACAGCAAGACATTCGGGTATAACAATTTACAAATTCAAAAGACAATTCGTTTGCATAATTACCATTTTATTTGAACTAAGTTGTACTCATTTTGTAACAGGTGCATCGACTCGATAAACTCGTAGGATTTAGGAATTTCTAAGTTCACAAATTATATTTTATCATGTTATGACATGCATTAATGTATCTTATTTAGACATTTTTATTGTATTCTAAAAATTTATATTGACATTTTATTGTATTTTTAGGGATGTATCTTGTTTAGACATTTTTATTGTATCATGTTATGACATGCATTAATGTATCTTATTAAGTATGTGTTAGAGTTCTTATTCATTGTAGTTTAGCATGGTTTTGGGACTATGCCTCTCTGTTTTGAAGCTTGAATAAGTTTATCTTTGGCGTTGGCAGACTTGATTATTGTTGTGCTATTAATCAACAAATTATGCTTCAGTAGTACATACATGAATTTCAAATATGATTCAAATAAGCATAATTTATACCACACATTTAGCCATGCTACAAAAATTGAAATAAGCATAATTTGTTGATTGGAAACCAAGGGAGAGACAGAGCCGCGGGGCGTGAAAATTGGAAACCAAGGCTCCACCGGTCCTAGGGATCGGTGGAGGTATGGATTGGGATTTTCTGTGGCGAGGTCAGGGGCTGGCACAAAACAGACTCCACCGGTCCCTAGGACCGGTGTGGTTTGTGTTTTTTTTGCTCCACCGGTCCTAGGGATCGGTGGAGGCTATTTTCTGAAAATCAAAACAGCGAAGGCTTGTTTGGTTCAAATAATTTAGAGTAATTCTATTTTTTTTTTAAATCCGCTAATTTTATAAACATTCACAAAAAATAAAAATAAAAATATTGAAACCGTCAGGTTTATCACTTGTCAAATAATAAATTTGACAAATAATTGACATTGTAAGCAGTTCAGACCAATTAAAATATGAGCATGCAAATATAACAAACAGTACCAAACTTAGTTGTTGGGAGCTTGCATAATATTTTTAGAAATTTCATTAAATTTCAGTGATTTTTTGTAAATAAATAAATAAAGTTAAAAGGTTTGATGCTCATATTTTATCTCAAAAATTTCATAAATACTATTTAATTTTGGTTTCTTTTGGATCATTCGTCGGCTTAATTATTGTATTAATTCCCTCTTGTTAAATTAAACTGAGAAACAGATGAAATCATTAATTCCCACCTGGCTTAATTATCTTCCATCAATTTCTCCACTTTAGATGGAAGATAAATTTGACAATTATTTTTTAGTTATATAGACTAATAAAAATGAAGAAAGAGCGTTAAATTAACGATGTATAATATCAATAGGAAAATGAGAAAAAAAATTATAGTTTGATTAAAATAATTGAAAATATTCAAAGCTTTTGATGCATATACTGACAATTAATTCAAAATTAGACATATAAAAAGTGGTAATAAAATATATCTTTATTCGTCTTCCTCAATCGTTGTCACCAACTTCTATTTTTTACTATAATAAAAAATTTATACTAATTTACTTTATAAGAATCTATGATTACAACTTTATTGATGGAATGACTTCTATATTCTCTTGTACTTCTTTTATTTCAAGGGAGTGTGTTTAAATAATGATAAAGGTACAACTACAGCACAGGCACCAAAAACTCAAATAATAAGAAACAAAATCAGTTTCAAACTATCAATAAAATTGTCCTGTAAGATATTTGAACAGAACCCAAATATCCGTAAAGCTGTACAAAATTATAGAATTACAACATGCAAAGAAGTAAATTTACGACCCTTGAACAAACTCTAGAAACAACACAAGTTTCAATAAATTACATGATAATTATATATAATAACCAAATAGACAACTACTTCACAGATGCAAAACCCCTAATAACAAAAACAAAAATGGAAAAAAAAAATAATAATAATCATATTCATGATCCATTCAATGTCAAGGTCAAATCACTAAATTTGTTCTTTGAGATCCTTGAACAGAACATGATCATCAGTAAAACTGTAGAAAGGAAGAATAACCGAAAGTAATTTCTCAATTCTTGAACTGCAAGTTCCAACCCATCTCTATTATTACTGTTATCATCTTCCACATGAAGATGGTCCCACGTAAAGGTGGTTTTATCTGAGACTGACAACTGGGCTCCACCCAGCATTTTCGTCCCTTCCTTGAAAAGTGTGATAAATGCCGTACACCAGTCGTCGATGACAGTCTGAAAAACCAATATGACAGTTTGATTATTTTTAGAGTTTATCAAATATTAAGTGCACCGGCCGGTACTACTGTCAGATCATGCCCCAGAAGTTCTCATACGAACTTATGAAGGCATTTTCACTCCCTTATTTTAAATATAATAAGAAAATGTCTTCAGTGTCTACAATAGTATTTTTTTCAGAAAAAATTACTATTGTTATTATTAATACTGTGATTATTATTATTTATTTATTTTTTTCTTACAATGCCCTTAGGCACTAGCACTGTGATGCATAGTGAAGATATCACATGGTTTGTAAATCTCTCTGTAAAAGCAACTTAAGTATTGAATATTGAGTGAGGCTATGTTACTATGCATCACAGATTGGTCCTTACTATGGATTAATATCTCTATATTCAAAGTCCAAACAGTCAATCTGAACCATTCAACATGATCTTCATATGAAAATGCACTTGTAGATCAAATTGTACATTTTTTTTTAATTTTTTACTATTTTTTTAGATAGGTAGAAAATCAATTCAAAAGTAGTGATTTTCTACCTATCTAAAAAAATAGTAAAAAAAATTCTAAAAATGTAAAATTTAGTTTGCAAGTATATTTTATCATGTTGAACGGTTCAAATGGACTATATGAACTTTGAAAACGAAGATATTGATCCATAGTACGGACCCATCTTGCTATGCATAGTACCATAGCCTCACTCTTGAATATTTAATATTACTATTATTTATTATTAAGATGTGTCAAAAAAAAGGGTGTAATTGGATCCCTCCTCTATTATTAATTATTATTATTATTATATTGGTCCTTTTTGTTTGCTGTCATCATCATCATTCTCGCTACATAGATTTTTCTTACTTGGAATGTGGTCTTGTCAATTGGATTGAACATTCTGAAGCAATCATTTTGAGAGGCTGATGCATCTCCATATATCTACAAATCACACAAGTTATTATATAGCAAAATTTTGAGAGAAAGAAACGATTTCCAATACCAACTTGTGTGTTTTGAATTCGTAATGACAATAGAAATTTAACATGCTAACGGCTACCTCAAAGGTAAATGCCATCGGGACTTTGGCAATATCATACATATAATCTGTTGTAGTGCCATGCGCCAGATACCTAAAGTAAGTTAACAGAAAAGTTTAAAAAGCAAGAAAAACAAAGGTATAAACAATTTTATTATATATATTTAGTCTATATTTATTTAGCACATTAATATCAGGTCAACCTGTTGTTGCTATGTTGTAGAGCACTAGTTTAATCGAACTGCACCAATGAACATATCAAAAAAAAATTGTACCACAGAACGCCTGGTATTGTAAGGTACCAGTATAATTTATTATTATTTAATCATGAAATAAACCAATTTAGATGTCTATCATCAATTGTTCGATATAGCCTTAATTTAATTATTGCCTCGATCAACGCTCAATTTATGACAATTTAACCAAAATCTATGAACAGAATACAAAATATATATAAAGGTGGTAAAAAAAATTATAGGTTTAATTGGTGTCGTGCCTAAGAAAACTGTGCCCAAACCAGGTACTTTAATTCAAACACAATGAGTAGCATGGTACATACCCAACAGAGCCCCCGCCTGACCCGACTAAACACTTCTTTTGGAAATGACGACGATTCAAATCTTCCAAAACAGATTTCATTACATGACCTGCCAACCCGGCCGGTATTGTATTTTTATGATCGTACGGCATAAATAGTGCCTGATAATTTGAAACAAAAAAGGCATACAAACAAATTAATAACGTCATATAGCCCTTTTTTAATTATTTCTTTGAATATTTTTTTTTCCCTTTCAATTATTAACTGAATACACTAACCTTCAGTTATATAAGTAATAATCAACTAATTTAATAATATATTGTCTGCTTCCTGTGAAATGCCAAACAAATGCAAAACATAAAAAGTAAAAATTAAAATAAGTAATATATATAAAATAAAACGAAATACAAGTGGTACCTCCATTCCAGAGTGAACGGAGACCCAAATATGGGGATTGAACAAAGAGGTAAGCTTTCGCATTATTTGAGCCTCCGGTTCGCTAAATGGTGCACTCCCTGGATTTTCCTCATATGGATCGTAATCCTGACCATGTAATGAACAAAATTATCAAATGACAACGACATAAATCTGACATTTATTAGAGGCAAAACGAGGCCAATAACAACAGTAATGTTAACATATATACAAGTTAAACAAAATAAGCACCTTCTCTTTCTTTCCCCAGTCTACACTCCAATTTCTATTCAGGTCGACTCCTCTTCCTACAAAAAAGAGAACAATATATTTGAGAAAAGAAAAATAAAGTGCACAAATAAATTTATAGAGTAAGAAATGAGGATTCGAGTATTGAAATGAACTGACCGTTTCTCCTATCACAGCTATCCCCTGCCTCCACAAGCTTACGCCCATTTAAATTTTCCATCGGCACTACCTATTATATAGAATGTTCTAACTATGAGGCTCTTTACTTCATCCCCATCATAAGGACATGTTTTAGTTATGATTTACTTGAGGGTGTGCTTCAGAGAGGGGGAGAACCCCCTTCATTAAAGGGAAGGAACGGGAACGAAAGGGAACAGCCGGCGCGTCCGAGCCGCCCACGCTGTTCACCCGCTTCAGAAGAAGGTAATTGGAGAGGGAAAGGAAGGAAAATGCTACTGTAGAGAGGGGAACGCTCTTCACAAACTTCCCAAATTCATACCCCCCAAATCGGGGTGTAGATTTCACTGTAGCGAGGGAAACGGCGCGCTGCTCCTTCCGTTCTCTTCCTTCCCCTTCCTCTCCGTGCTGGTGTTGTGGAGCACACCCTGAGGGAATTTCATGTATACCCTTCAAAAACTTCGATATTATGTATTTCCCCCCTCTAAAATTCATTAATATCATATTTATCCATCTAAATTTCAAAAAACCCTGAGGTAAATTTGTAGCATTTTCTAGTAAAATTTATTTAAAAATAATAAAGTACCCATTTTACCCTTTATTAAAAATAAAAATATATAGTTTGTGTTAAGAAAATCCTTAGTCTTCTAAGTGGTCGGTTTTCGAGGGCATATAGTTCATTTCTCTACTTTGTGACGCATACACAGTGGCATTTAGACATGCTTGTGCGTGCATTACGAGTAAGAAAATGAACCATTTGCCCTCACAGCCGGCCAATTAGAAGACTGATCATTTCTCTTGAACATGCTACATATTTTTATTTTTTAATCAAGGGTAGAATGGGTACTTTATAAATTGAAAATGAGTTTTAATAGAATAGACAATAAATTGGGTAAATTTGTTCGTTTTAATTTAAAAGGGTAAATATCATATTATGAATTTTAGAGGGAGAAATATGTAATTTCGAAGTTTTGAAGGGTATAAGAGTAACTTCTGGCCTTCTACAGTCTAAGGTGCAATTTCTTTGTTTTTTTTGGTGGAGGTGCTTAGAAGCTGCAGGCGTTGTTTAGAGGATATTCTAAGCAAGCAATTATTAATAATTATTTGGTTTCCAAACTTCATGGCAAGAATTTGCTATTTTGCAAATATAATTTTCTATAAATAAACTGAAGACTCATGCTATTCTTGCACAAAAAGCTGAACCTTAAAACCCACATCGCTAAAATTTGCCCTCTATAATGCAGGACCAGAACCATGTCAAGAGAGTATACAGAGAGAGATGGAAAGGATGGGGCCATGGGGGGTAGAGAGAGAGAGAGATGTAAAGATTCCTACCATACTGGAAGGACCGGAACCATGTCACGAGAGTGAGTATAGAGACAGAGATGGAAGTAA
The DNA here is from genome assembly GCA_025461125.1 of Carex kokanica. Classification (NCBI taxonomy): domain Eukaryota; kingdom Viridiplantae; phylum Streptophyta; class Magnoliopsida; order Poales; family Cyperaceae; genus Carex; species Carex kokanica. The sequence goes on along the minus strand of JAJGRX010000840.1, from coordinate 830,182 downwards.
TGGAGAGAGAGAGAACTGTGGAAATTCCTAGCAGATTGAAATCGGTGTCAACACATCTGAGATATTTGGTGAGGTGAACTCTTCACAGATTTATTTTGTTATGATTTATACAGATATAATTACTTTTTTAGTTTTTTTTCCTCTATATATTTATTGATACAGAAGAAAAGATAAGCAATTATGAGAAAATTTCCGATTGATGCCCTCATGTCTTATATCGTAGGTCATTCAAGTTGGTCTCATTAGTAAGAGTAGGTCAGCCCAAGCAAATGAGCATCTCCTCAGGTACAGCATCTACCTGAGTGAAATTCAGCCGAGAGATTTTAATTCGGGCCTGCCTCAGATGCAAGGAGTGGTCTTTGATATTCGTGCCAGATTAAACGGTCCGACTTCGTTCTACAAGGTCAGGTACCTGAATGGATCTGAATTCAGCCCAAGCTTAGTGGGTACCAACAAACATTTTTTTGCTTGTTTGTAGTTACATATAGCTAAGTTAATTTATTTGACCCCTAGAAGAAAATTTTAGTTCTCATATGGGTTCTGTACTGAAGCATGTTTACCTGTTGAGATTTTATACACTCGTACCTTTATAATGAGGTTATCCAATATGTTCTCAACGGATTGTGAATCATAATAAGGTATACTCCTCTCCCCAGCAATAAAACGAAGCAAATTTAAGGCAACTTCAGTGGTGATGAGTTCTCTCCCGTGCTGGCCAAAGCTCTATTAAGACAATTAACCTTCTGTCAAAATAATACCCAATTAACAACTAAGCAAATTGTTATTCTCAAAAGCTATTATAAGGTATAAATAAAGTCATCTATATTTACTGCCACCCCTTTTCGGTAGAAGGTAATTGGCCCGCAATAAAATTACTGATTACAATTTCCAGAAATTATTATGAATAGGAAAGAGTTACTCCTGATCTTTTTGACTAACAAACATTTAGCCATATTTTAAGGCTTTTTTTATTACCAGCATAGCCTGAGGTTGTTTCCATGAATGAGTGAAAGGAGTGGCCTCAGTATTTTCAACAACGTGTTTCCATTGTCTTTTAAGGGCATGGAAGTTTGAGGTTTTATCGTGTACTAGTAATTAAGCATTTTTTATTTTATATAATTTATTTGATATTTCAGTCAAGGTTGCAATGAATATTCTTATGAGAATTGAAAACAACAAGCGATCAAGTGCATGTGTGGTCACTAAACTGTTTGGGAAACATCAATCTGATCCTTGAACCAAATACCGCAATTTCATTGCTAGACTATTTTTACCATTATTTGATGATTATCTAATTTGAAATTAATATTACACATGCGCAATTAATTGAACAACACGCAGAAGGAAAAAAAAATAGCAGCAAAACGGTAATAGAAGGAGGTGGTTGGGAAGGTATTGGATTGAGCTACTATTATATTAAACAAAACAGGTCTGACTTAAATCTGAACCAAAACTAAGACCAAAATTTAACACCAAGAAACTCCAAAAGAAGGCACCATCAAACTCAAATCCCAAATCAATTGCATAAGTGAACCTTAACATCAAGAGTCTCGAGAAAGTACTGCCACATCAATGTCATTCAATGTAGTTCAGGGACCAAAATTTACCAAATAATTTCGGGATGAATATGCAATTTAGCTGACAAAAAGAGTATTTCATAACTAGAAAACGCACCAAAAGAACCCTAATCTTGGGCTTGTTAATTTGCCTCTTAGTGTGATTATATGTGACCACCACTATCTCTGCTAGATAGCCTTTATTGCTCCCTCTCATGGTTTCAATCTGTAACATATAACAAAAAAATTATGCAAACTATAATTAATAAATTACACCTCAAATATAACAGTATGCTCAATCATTATAGTGCTACTTCAATTGGAATATTGGATTTTCCCTCAAATTTGTGAAAATGAGAACCAAATACTTCTAAGAAAAATACAACAGAAACAAACAAAAATGAAATTAATTTTATGAAACATAGGTCTTGCAAAATACAATAATACCAGTACATATGCAAGCTACATGAAACTATGCAAGCCTTCTAATGTACTAAAATATTCTAACAGAAAATAGAGAGGGAAAAAGAAGGAATTCTCTTACACTAAACTTATCAGGATGCCGACCCACCAAAGTCTTAATCTCTCTTAACAAAGAATCACTACATAGAAGAAAATTTATAGTTTTTACATTTATACAGAATACTCCCAAAGCAAGAAATCAAATCATAATTCAAAATTGGAGCTAATTATGGACTGGTAAATCTACAAGTATCAGAGACACTTTGAATGCACTAATCCCAAATTCAGTCTATATCTAAACTTCCCAAATTCAACTAACTTGGGATAATGCTTGGCAAGGAAATATGGGGCAAAATTGGGACTAGATCTAGATTCAAAATGGAAATTTTTATACCAAGAGACAACAATCTGTCTGTATCTCTTTTTTAAAACACCGAGTATACAAAATTCGATCCCTTTTAGCTGAAATTACTGGAAATCTGAAATGAAGCTTCTCTTCCCGGTAATGCAAAGAAAACTGGAAATTGTACCTGGAATGGTAGAGGGGAGAAGAAATGGGGACGATCGAGGAATTGCTCAGCAGCGAACTGGAGGCATGTACGGTGGAGCTAAGATAATACAAGAGTAGAAATATTGAAACAGAGGGATTTCTTCTTGACCAACACAGAATTACAAGCCAATTCATCTCTCTCTCTCTCTCTCTCTCGCTCGCCCGCTTTCTCTCTACCCCTCTTTTTTTTTTTCTCCCCTCCTCTCTCTAAGGTATCTCAAACGGTGAGTTTAAATCCAGTCACCGTTTGAAATCCAGTTCGTTCGTTAGATCTTGACACGAATTTTAAAGAAAACTTCGAACATTACACCTTGGGTTGGATTGTCTAGATTCTTATCGAACGGTCTGGATTGAAACTCAGACGTTGAGATAATGCAGAGGATCCAATCTTTGACTCCTGTTCGATCCCAGAGAATTCTCTGCAGAGTACACCCATTCGGCCATTCCTCGGCAACTTTTCAAACTCGCCCAACATTTTTTCTTATTTCCAACGTGTATTGTAGTTTCTAATTTGCCCCAAGAGAAACGTTCATTGAAGCATTTGGCGGAAATTTATTTAGAACGAACTAATTTGATAATTTATATTATAATATTATATACAAATTACATATATAAAAATAATCAATATAATGTGTCATTAAAAATTTACAATATTTATATGCAATATTTAATGAACTATTTTTTTTTGAATAAAGTGGAGAGTGATCACCTGTTTCATTAATAGAAACGATAGTAGTTCTTACAAAAGTAATGGATTGGATAAATCCATTGATACAAAAGATTGAAAAGCTAAAACAACTAAAACAGAAGAACCCATAAGAGATCAGAAGATATTTAATGAAATATTAAATAATACTTAAATTATATAAAAATTGATACACAAGAATAAAATAAATTTTATCTTTATTTTCTAGTCCAAATAACCTTCTCAAAATTACGTAGGATGGTTGTAAGTATGGATTTTCAACATCACACGACATTATTATAAGACAATATCATTTAAGAAGTACAGACACGACTCAGACCATACACATTGCTTTATTCTAATACAAAGCATATATTTAACTAAAAAAATATATGAATACTAGATTATTAATATTCATAAAAAATGTATTTAGTAAAATTAGGTTTTACAAACAAGTTACGTGTATATATATTGAAGTTTCTACAATATATCTCTTTTATAAAATTTATTCTATCCGAGAATTATTATGAAGGCATGTGATCGATACACGTAATGTACTGTTGTATCCAAAATAGAGAGCAAGTAGGCTCGTAACAACTTGTTTAGTGAAGAAAATTAGTTACGTTGTTAGAAGTTTCGTTACAACATTACATTACGTGTATCGATCACGTGATATGATTCATGTGTCGTATTATATGTCTATTTTCAATTAAAAAATAGTATGTCACGGCACATCACGTAAACTAACATAGTCACGTCACTTCACGTAACTAATTTTTCCGACATTGTTTTTTATTTTAATTTATTTTGTAATATTTACTATTTTTCAACATCTTTTTTTTTCTACAAACTAACTTAAAATTTGAAAAAAAAAAAAATAGAGTAATTAAATATGACCAGTTATATTTGATCACGTCACATGTAATTAACATGAACATATGTGACATGATCGTCCTCCAAATATGTTAATCACGTCGCGTGAAGTGTAGGCAATCAGGTGTGTTGCAGTCTTGAACATTAAATTACAACCAAATCAAACTAATCAACTGTCAAATATAATTAATTGACCACAACTGTTTAATATAACTTTAAAAAATTGAAGTTGTTAAGAACAATTAATAAGTTAAGCTAACAAGTAAATCTCGTGATGTCTGAACTATTAATTGTTGTAATTTTTATTAGTTTAGATAAGTTTATTATTGTTGTAATTTTTAATAATCATCTGTCTAACCGAAATTTTTATTAATACCATTTCAAAAAAAAATCAAAATACCACTAAAATTGGGAAATTCGAAAAATATCAGGGCCTCCAAGTCAATCTGCGGCTCCATTCTTGGGGGGCCGCAGATTGATTTGGAGGCCTCCCAAAAACCTAAATATCAGTATATTACAGTGCATTTTTGGATTTTGGGAGGCCTCCAAGTCAATCTGCGGCCATCATCTGTCTAACCTAAATATCAATATATTACATATTGACTTGGAGGCTCTGGTATTTTTCGAATTCCCCATAATTTGTGGTTTTTTTTAACAGTGGTATTAATAAAAAAATTCGGTCTGTCTAACTTGTTAATTTAGGTAACTTTAATTACTTACACTAAATTATGCGTATTATGTTGAAGAGGATGAGTACATTACATAGCATGAAAAATACGAGGGATGAGAGTATTTAAGTCTTTACATGTTACTTTATCTAACAAGTAGTAAGGATTAAGTTTTTAATTATTCACTTCTTAAGAAGGGTTGTCGAACAATTCCAATAAATTGAGCTAATAATTAAATCTCGTAACGATATTATCAACAACAACAACAACTAAGTCTTTAGACCCAAACAAATTAGAATAGGCTAGAAATAAAATCCAATCATAAAGTTAAAGTAGATAGTAATAAAATAGTAATTAATAATAATAATAATAATAATAATAGTAGTAGTAATAATAGTAATAATGGTATTAATAATATTTCGTAATGATATTATTATTAAGAAAAATTAAAGGTTAACAATCATTTATAATATTTTGTTTATTATTCTAGTTACATGTTATGTTTTAATATTTGGAGCCATATTTTGAATAGGACTTCCTTATATAATATAGTTCACAATGGATTTTTAATAAATTAAATTATCGTGCATTGCAACGAGAAAAATATCATGCATTGCAACGAGAACATATTATAAGATAATAAAAAAAAACTCATACAAAATGACATATTTTCATAAAAAAAAATTTGACTAAATGACAAATAACATTCTTAAATATGACATTTATACATAAAATTACATTACTTAAGAAACATATTAAATGACATATTTTTTTTATTTTTTTTAATCTTTTGACATATTTCATAAAAAAAAATCAAGCAAAATATCATATTAAATGACAAATAATATTACTTAAATGATATATAAAAAAAGAAATGAAAACATGACCAATCAATTATCAATCAATTCAAAAATTTCTTAAATGATATTTAAAATATAAAAAGAAATTATGACCAATCAGAAAAATGATACAATTTGTGTGTGAAGAGTATGTGTGGCGAGTACGTGTCTAAATAAATTTAGACTTGTACATGTAAAAAAACATAAAAAAGATGTATAACATCAGAATATTTGATCGGATGACTAAATTTCAATCTGAAATTTTATCTTTTAATCAAAGCCGTTAGCGAATCAGAACATTTACATGCTTAATATAAGAATGGAGATACTATAATGTATTACGTAGCACACTCACTCACAAGTCACAACCACAACTTATATATAATAATACTTTCAAGCGAAAAAAAAAATACTTATTCTTAGTATTTAACGAATACAAAGTTGAATTAGATTCGACATTCGTGAAACTAGGGGAATAGATTACAAAGTAAAACCAATCAGGCGATGCATTTTGGATATTGGTTTTTAACAGGTTTAGTTCCAAAGTTTTGTATCCTCTCATCAGTTGATTCGGTGACGATACATTCGATCAACGGAGAAAAATGGTACAAATTCCAATCAAAATCTTCCCTTGTTTGTTAGAAAATTGGAAAGAAAAATTCTCGTAGATGCATGCATAAACTAAGAGTAGCACGTGATATGGATTCATATATCCGTTTTCGAAATCTAAATAGTCAATCTAAACCGTTCAACATTATCTGCATATGAAACTGTACTTTTAAATCAAATTTTATAATTTTTGAAATATTTTTACTAATTTTTTAGATAGGTAGAAAACCACTTAATCTAAAAATTATGAACATCTGAAAGTAATAATTTTCTATCTATTTAAAAATAATAGTAAAAATATTCTAAAAATTGTAAAATTTGGTTTCATACACATTCTCATATGGAGATTGTTTAACAATTTGAATCCACGGTTAAATGTTACAAATAGATACATTAATTCATAGCACGGATCGATCAGTGATATGTATATTACCATAGCCTCACTCGTAAAGTAATATAATCAATGGCACGAAATGTTCACCTTCCCTTATTTGTTAGAAAATTTTAATAAAGAAGTGGAAAGAAAAAAAATCTCGCAGAGGCATGCATAGATTAAGAGTAGCCATTGTTACATACTCATATATCTATTTTCGAAATTCAAACAGTCAATCTAAACTATATGAAAATGTACTTCCAAACAAAATTTTATAAAATTTTAAATATTTGTGTACTAATTTTTTAATATAGAAAATTACTTGATCTAAAAATTATGAACCATACTAACATAGTGATTTTCTGCCTATCTAAAAATAATAGTAAAAAAAATCTAGAAAGTGTAAAATTTGGTCTCCGTATACAGTTTCATATGGATATCATGTTTAACGATTCAAATTGACAATTTAAACTTTAAAAATAAATATATGGATTCATAGCATTGATCGATCCGTAATATGCATATTACCACAGCCTCACTCATAAGCTAATCTAATAATTGGCATGAAATGTTCCCTTCCATTATGAAACCACACCCAATTATGAATTCCCAATCTAATAATTGGCATGAAATGTTCCCTTCCATTAGAAACCACACCCAATTATGAATTCCCAATCTAATAATTGGCATGAAATGTTCCCTTCCATTAGAAACCACACCCAATTATGAAATCCCAATCTAATAATTGGCATGAAATGTTCCCTTCCATTAGAAACCACACCCAATTATGAAATCCCAACATTCATGAGCTTATTTTCACCATATAACCAAGAGAAATATATCATTTGCAAATGCCAAATAACAATTACTTACACAATTAATCACATCTTGCTTCGACCAGGGCCTGATAGACTACCCATTGCTTTCGCCTTCTCTCTTAGCACAAACTTTTGAGTCTTACCAGTTGAAGTTTTTGGCAGTTCCTTTTCAAAAACAACAGTACGCGGCGCCATATAATGGGGCAATTTTTCCCTACAAAACCTTATAACTTCTTCATTAGTGGCATCATGCCCCTCCTTCAATTTCACAAATGCACAAGGGGTTTCACCCCAGTAATTATCAGGTCGACCGACCACTGCCGCCTCTAATACTGCTGGATGACCATAAATAACTCCTTCTACCTGTGAAATGTAAATTTCCAAGGAAAAAAATTATTTCCTAACATTGATTTTAATTCTGTACCTTGTTTTTGTTTCTTAGCATCATTTAGTTGTCTTGGTTTCTAAGGCACAATTTTGAAATTATCTAACTAAATGAGGAGCAAAATGATAAAAGTACAAATGTAAATGGAACCCAACCTATACTAGCATCAGAAGTTCAGCTTTTAAATTGTCAAACACACATTGGGAGTCAATTTTACTCAATATAAAATTATGTATAAACACAGAAATTTTTAAAGTGATTCACTCCATGTATTGTAGATCCTCAAGTATCCTCAGTAGTACCGCACAAGTGGGCCCACTACTTTACGGTCTAGATTAACTAAAAAACGGTGCCTATACGGGATTCGGAAAGGGGCAGTATTATTTGTGCTTTGAGATTCGTGCAAAGTTAAAAGAACGACCCGGATCCAATTACTCTACAGAACAGTACCTCTGTAGTACTAAGAGGATACGAGTTCCCTGGTTTATGTGCCAAATGTACTGTAACAGTACCAGATTCCGCACTGTAATACAATTGGTTTCATCTAATATCTTCTCTATGAGCGGTACTTGAAAATGTAAGTGCAAGTAGGTCACATCCTTACCAAATAAAAAAAAAGGGAAAAGGTATCCAGGTGAATCTAAACTTCCAAATTTCAGCATCCAAATATCAGAATTTATAAAATGGTTAAACAACTTTAATCAAGGAGCAGAGTGCTATTATGCATTACCTCTATGGTGCTAATATTCTCTCCACCAGAGATAATGATATCTTTTGATCGATCTTTGAGTTGCACATAGCCATCTGAGTGCCTTACTCCTAGGTCACCTGACCGAAACCAACCACCGGCCAGTGCCTCAGATGTTGCATTAGCATCCTTATAGTACCCTGCCATGACAGTATTGCCCCTAAACATCACCTCCCCTATAGTCTTCCCATCAAACGGTATGCTTTTCATGGTAACCGGGTCTTTTACATCGACCTCCAACCCGAGGTGCTCAAGCCCTTGCCGTGCCTTGAGTTTGGCACGCTCCTCAAGGCAAAGTTCATCCCACTCGGGCATCCATGTGCAGATGGTCGCGGGCCCATATGTCTCGGTCAGGCCGTAAGAATGTATTAACCTGAACCCTAGTTCTTCCACTCTAGAAATGATGTGCGGCGCAGGTGGGGCTGCGCCAGTCATGACCACGACTTTTCCTGGCAAAGACTTCCTTTCATGAACAGGGGCATTTATGATCATGTTAAGTACCGTAGGGGCCCCACCCATGTGGGTCACTTTATAACGGGCGATACTGTCAAAAATACCTTTGGCCATCACTTTCCTGAGACAGACGTTTGTACCGCCTTGAGCTGCAATCCCCCAAGAGAAGCACCAACCATTGCAATGGAACATTGGTACAGTCCATAAGTAGACTGGCATAGTGGTCATATCATTCAATAGTACAGCGGCTATAGAATTTAGGTACGCCCCTCGATGTGTGTATATCACACCTTTGGGTCTAGATGTGGTACCCGATGTGTAGTTTAGCGAGATAGGCTCCAGCTCGTCTTTCGGCCATTTGATCTCAAATTGCATAGACCCGGTTTGTATAAGAGACTCATAATCCAACTCCCCAGGGAAATCATTTCTCGTTCTCTCTATTTTAGATGATTCATCGTCATATTGATTTATTACCACTAACAAAGGAGGCTTAAAATTGTTTTCGGAAAGGAAATTCAGTGCTTCTCTTGCAGTTTCGATTAATTCATGGTCTACAAACAGCACTTTGGATTCAGAATGCTTTAAGAGATGTGAAATCATGGATGCATCATGTCGGATATTGAGTGTGCAAAGAACCGCACCAGCCATTGGTACGGCAAAGTGCAGCTCATACATTGCTGGTATATTCGGTGCTAGGACAGCAACCTGATACAATAAAATTATAGGGATAAATCAAGCTATAGTATCTTAAGGAAAACATATCACAAGTCCAATATTGACAATAATTTTTTTAATGTAACTACTATTTTGTTTACTCACACATATAAGGCAAAAATGTTTACTAATTACTAGTTACTAGTATTGATTTTGAATTTGGAAAAGGGGCAATTGGGCAGCAAATTAAAAAAATTACTAAGGATAGATTTGGATGGATGAGGAATAGCACTAATCAAGGCTAGGGAGCATTTAAATGAGTAGATAATTTTTCGGAATAAACTCCACTATTTTACTATTTTAATAAAAAAAATAAACTAACAACTACTTCAAACCAGTGTAGTAAAATTCGGTTCTATTCGGTGATATACGGCCGTATATTTCCTATTCAGTGTCCGGCCGAATAAAAATAGCTATTCGGACCGAATATTGAATCCATACTTTAAAAAAATTAAAAAACATTCAAAACCCATTAAAAGAGTTCCGGACCCGAATCCATAACCCATTAAATGAGTTCCAGACTCGCCAGGTAGGTGTTCTTTTCAAGCATCTCACTCAGAAGTCTTTTATAACATCTCTACATCCACTCAGAAGTCTTTTATAACCTCTCTATATGCTGCCTTATTGTATTTAAGTATTGTGGGATTAAATATTTAATAAAAAATCTGCATATATAAATCCGAATAAGAATCCGCATATTCGGCCGCATAACGTATATGCGGTATGCAATGGCCTTCCGAATACCGCATAAGAACCGAATATTAAAACACTGCTTCAAACAACTAAATTAGTGCTCTAACCTTACTAAAATTACAATCCAAACATACACTAAATGACTAAAGGGCACTAAAAGATTTCCATTTGTTGAAGGAGGCTTGCAGCAAACGACATTGCCTTTTAATTTTTCTGTACCTAAAAGTGAGCAAAATTGTATTTTATTCAAACCACTCAAAAAAATGTCCGTTTCCACTTTCCACAAAAAAAGGAAAAAAAAAGGAAAAAAAAAACAAGAAATCATTAATGAAAACCTGCTTCCGAATCAAGAAAATGAAGACCGGTTTAAATTTTTTTATATTTCAAATTTAAAAAAAATGAATAAATTATTCATTCAACTCTCTTCACTTTCTTTCACCTCTTACAATTTTAATTCTTAAATAAAATAAATATTCCTCTTTTGCCCTTCCATTCCCTCCTTTTCCATTCATTTCCTCTCTCTCCAACTGGGGACCACAGTCTTAGGACCCCACTAACAACTAATAGAACTTTGTACCTGCGCGTGTCAATCATACTCCCACTATATAAAAATCATATATTATTCAATTAATAATTGCAAGCATTATACGACAGCACATTGGTCGTCACCTCATACATACATACATCACCGCATAGGCGCATACTAACCATTAGAAAGAAAAAAGAAAAAAATAGAGGAAAATTCCCTGCTTTATAATCTCAAAACAGATGTTAAAATTGATAATCAAACTAGGAATTCCCCCTATCAAATTATACTATTCATTGACGAATAGTTTCATAAGAGAAGCAAAACAAAACATAAATCAACTTGACCATGATAGAGAACTGAAACGTACGAAATTGTGGCGAGCGAGACCGAGCTGGGAGAGAGCAGATGCGAGCAAGAGGCAACGATCTCTGGTCTGGCGCCATGTGTAACTCGTACGGCCGTAAACGAGAGATGTACGGTCAGCATAGACCAAGGAAGAACGCTCGATGAAGCTGATCGGAGTGAGAGGGGAGTAGTTCGCAGGGGAAGTCACTACACCCTCCATTTGAATTCACAGAGAGAGAGAGAGAGCTCAGAGAAGAGAAGCGTCAGTGCGTTACAGATTTGCGTGCGAGAATATCCTCATTGAATGATAAATGATTATGTATGTGTCAATTTCGAGCCATCTTAGATCGGATTGGCATGGATTCTGATCGGACGGTCCTGATGAAAAATTAAAATGTACGTTACTTTAGGAGATCCGGACCCGGACATTATGTTAGCTGGACACGGTCTACGTGTAATGAAGTTGCAGAAACAGTAGAATTAAATATGTAGATAATTATAAACTATTGTCAGATTAATTTACTAATATTAAGTTTTCATTCTTAATCTTATTGTCTTGCCGAACAAGTGCTTCTTAGTATGGATTAAATTCTTAATCCGTCATCCCTTAAGGAAGCTTGCCGAACACCCCCAGGAGTTGTTCAACAACAAGAGATTAAGAATGAATGATTAAGAGCTTAAGGAGCACTAAGGAACCGATGTTCTGTTGTCTTAATCTGAAAGTGAAAGCTAAAGAAGCTAAAGGAAGGGGTAGAGGTGGTGGGTTGTTCGGCAACAAATGATTAAGAGTGAAGGATTAAGAGCTTATGGAGCGCTAAGGAACTAATGTTCGGTTGTCTTAATCTGTGGGTGAAAGCTAAGGATGTTGGATTTATTGCCAACCTCGTTGGATTTAATGCCAACATTGAGCATATATGTAATCTAATTATGAATTATTTACTGTCATATATGATTGTCAATTAAAGTGATCAAATAAGGTAATAGACAATCACTATATTCATTAGGATGTGGTCCATAAATGTGTAAAACAATTTAGGCAAATATCAAATCATTGATGGACTGATTCTGAAATTTGCAATTTAGAAAACTGTCATTTAAGAGGATTGTGTGGGCCACACGAATATTAATGCGGCCGCACGGATTTTGATGTGATAGCACGGTTTTTGATGCAGTCACACAAAATACCTTTTTCAAATTGGCAGATAACCAGATAGGTTACCATATATAAGGATTGGTCCCCAAGACACAAGAGAACATAGAAAAACACAGAAACTGGACATACGTTTTTCTCTTTAGAAAAACACAGCTCTGTGTGCCTTCTCTTCTTCTTCTACCATCAAAGAATAGAGAAGAGAAATCCATTAGGAAATTTGGAGAGGATTTCTCAAGGCTATATCTTGCTGTCTTGGAAGACTTATTTCTACGACCATACGGCAAAACAACAAGAAGGGCTTCTTGCCATTAGAGTCTAGTCTCGCGCTCACGGAGACGGTTGGTGATCTCTCAAAGGATCGAGTTACTCCATAGAAACATCCATGGAATCAGGTATTATGTTCCGCACTTAAGATTTATGTTTTATGAGTCGGCTTTGGCATATGACGGTCCTTAGGTTAAAGTGGGAACTGTTTCTCCTTCTTCGGGGTGTAAGTGTTTGACTCCTAGATGAGATGTAATTGTTTGATCTCTAGATAAGGCGTAATTGTTTGGCATTTATGATTCCCCAACAAAGGAAGCTAAAAGAAGGGGTAGAGGTGCCTTAAGGTCCGGGCAGAGGATTAAGATTCAAGCAAAAGGAGGCTAAATGATGTATTCTATAATCCGCGCTAAGGAACCGGTGTTCGACAGGATTAAGCAGCTAAGGAAGCTAAAGGAAGCGGATTAAGTCTTAATCCCTTGCCCCAGGTTTGGTTATGGCCTAAAGGGTGGAATAAGGGGTTTAGTCCTTGTTATTCCACCAAACGAGCATTAATTGAGCCGAACTAAAATGGAATAAGCCGATCTTTAGGCCGGCCTAAATTAAACCACTTCACATGGTGGTTTAATTTTATTGCATGTCATGGCCTAACTCGAATGATTATAATAATATATTATTAGTATATAATTAGTATATTATTAACAATTATTTATTAGTATATAATTATATAATTAATATCTTATATTGTTAATATATTAAATAATTATTATAATAATATTATATAATTAGTATCTTTTTATCAATAATTATTATTAATATATAAATATATAATTAAGAGTAGGGCTATAGCTCATATTCTCATTTTCAAAATTCAAAATGTCGATCCAAACCGTTCAAGTTGTTCTTCATATTGAAATGTGCTTGGAGACCAAATTTTACATTTTTTGGAATTTTTTTACTATTTATTAAGCCAACTTGAAAATTGCTGATCCATTGTGAACAGTAAAAAATTATGGACCAATGGATCAGCGATTTTCAAAGTGGCTTAATAAATAGCAAAAAAATTCTAAAAAATGTAAAATTTGGTCTCCAAGCACATTTCAATATGGAGAACAACTTGAACGGTCGGATCGACATTTTGGATTTTGAAAATGGGAATATGAGCGTGAAGTAAAATATTGGCTTTACTTTGCGAAGTACAATAGCAAAATTCTATAATTAATATGTTATATTGTTAATATAGAGCAAAAGGAGGCTAAATGATGTATTCTTAATCCGCGCTAAGGAACCGGTGTTCGATAGGATTAAGCAGCTAAGGAAACTAAAGGAAGCGGATTAAGTCTTAATCCCCCTGGTAGTGTTCGGCAAGTTGGGTAGGATTAAAATTTAAGCTCCGCTAAGGAAGAAGTGTTCGGCAAACAAAAAATTAAGAAAGTGCATGCTTAGCTTAACAGCCTCAAGTTCTTAAGCCATGTAGAATGGCTCCTTAAAAATGTAGGCAAGCTTAAAAATGTGGGCAAAAGGAGTCTTAAGAAAGTGTTTGGCAAGCTTAAGACTCCTTAGTCTCTTAAGGAGCTTTAAGGAGGATGTGCCGAACATGCTCCCTAAGCAGTGGCGAAGCCACATTCACGCAGGGGTAGGCACTTGCCTACCCTTGGAATTTTTTTTTTTTCGGACCGGGAAATTTTGAGCTTTTGCGGGAAATTTTGGGCTTTTGCCTACCCCTGTTTTGGGCTTTGCCTATCCCTGGCCCGGCCCTGCGCGAAGCGAAGAAGCGACAAAGTCACAAAACGAAATGCGAGTCGCGACTACGCGAGGCGAGGAAACGCATCTGCGCCGCTCCGCGAAGAAGAAGAAGACGAACGCCGGAACTTGCCGCCTTGCATACCCCTGCTCCGCCTTGCATCAATTTGAGGTTTCATTCAATTTCTTCCCTTTTAATTCAATTTCTTCGCCACTGTTTGGTACTGGTACTTCTCGGTTTGGTACTGGTAGTCTGGTACCGATTCAGTAATCAGTACTTCTTGGTTTTTTTACTTCTCGGTTTGGTGAATGGAAGTTTTTTACTTCTCGATTCAGTACAGCAGTACTGGTACCGATTCAATTGAGAGAAGTAAAGATGGTACTCAAAGCCGAACCCGAACCCGAACCGTTATTTTTTTCGAACCCGAATCTAATTTTTGCCTACGCCTGACTCAAATCCTAGCTTCGCCACTGTCCCTAGGTTCAGGCAAAAGGAGGCTAAAGGAGGTTATCTTAATCCGCACTAAGAAACTGGTGTTCGGCAGGATTAAGCGGTGAAGAAAACTAAAGAAAGATGATTAAGCCTTAAGAAAGTTTAATCCCTTGTTGCCGAACAGTCTCAAGAGTTTTTCCTCCTCGGATACTATCTCCAACAAGTGTGATTGGAATGGTGTTGGAGAGTGTTAGAAGCAATTACAATGAGAGAATTTAGTGCTGTTCAACAAACATAATTGAAATGGCGCTTGAGAGAGTTACAAGCAATCAGAATGAAACGATAGCACGTGAGGAAGGGGAAGTGGCACAATTTTGACGTTAAAGAAGACGAGAGCAAGGGACCTAATCATGTGCTCGATTATATTTTATATAAAAATAAATATAATCAATTTCAGTTTTAATTAATTGAGTAAATATTTGAGTTATTAGAATTTAAGATTGTAAATATGCAATTATAAAATTTGAAGGAAAATACGTAATTTCATAGTTTTTGGGGTGTTATTACGTGAAATTCCGTATATATTACTTACCAGGACATCTCCAGTTGTCCGACTTCTTTTTGAGTTCGCTTTCCCTCTCCTCCGTCCCTGTCTCTCTCCAGGTCCCACACACACCTCATCAATCAATGGCGAAGAGTGTCTTAACGAACCAGCAGCACGTGCCTGCGGAGGTGACGCACGTGATAGAGCAGCTTGAGCGGCATTGCCTGGCGCCGGACGGTTCTCTCCTCTCCAAACCCGCCTATGACGATCTCCAACAGGTACTCTTCCATTTCTTTCTTTACTTCTATATAGATCTGATACCGCAATATGCTGATTTGGGGCGAACTGGTAGGAGTGGCGCTCTTTGGGAAGCAGATCTCTTGTGGTTGGATTTGGATATAGTGAAATTTGAAGTTAGATTTGATTAATCGTGCAAAGGAGAATTTGCTATTTGCTAAATTCGCATATTTTTATAATCGCTTGCTCATATCATATTTGAGCTCATTGAATTGTTTTGTGTATCCTAAAACATCAACATATACTTGAGAACTTAGAATGGAAAGCAGAAATTAGGCAATATTTCCTTGAAATGCATCGGCATCCTCAAACTATTGACTGCTCTTTCTCATCATATATTTGCATAGGCCAAAGAGGAGATGTTAAAGGAGAGAAGAAACTACTTGGAGGCTATGGTTATTTCTCTTTTCTCTTTTCATTTTTCTATGGTAATGCAAAACCCAGATGAAGAAACCAACTGTGAACCCTCTAAACCCTATTTTTTAAAATCCAAAAGCCAGAAATCTTAAATATAAATCGAAGCACTTAAACATCGACCCAGTATGTCACTTTATCCGCATATCTTAATTAATGTATTGAATTAGGGTTTTGTCATGATTTTGACTATGTGAAGTGGCTCAATTGTTATGTTGTAGGCAGTATATTGCGAAGCAATAGCAATGGTGGAAGAATACCAACAAGCTGCATCGGCTTCAGCAGGAATTGGTAGTGGATTTAGTTCTTTAAAAGACGTAACAGGTTTATACCCACATCTCAAGTTGAATTGCTCCCCTCAGGTTCTCCCTCTCTCTCTCTTTCCCTCTCTTGCTGTAATTATAAAGCTTTGTGATGCTACTCTTTTTGCTCCCCAAGATATTCAATAAAGTCATAAAAAGTTATTGCCCGGAAAAAGGTCAAGTTAATCCCAAATTTGGTTCCAGTGAACCTAATGGACCCTCTCTTTTTGGCACTTCAGCCTTACGTGAATCTTGTTACAACCTAATTTAGCCTGAATTCACGCTCACGAGTGCAATCAGGCATCCCAATTTAACCCCCTTTATATTTGCCTCAATATACCGTGGCTTGCTAAAGTAAGAACCCAGTGACAGTGGGCAAAATAGAATATCGGTTCTATGGTACAAAGTACTTGCAATTTCAGTGAGAAGTAGTCAGATAGAAAAAAGGCCAGTCCTGATGCGAACAGTTCAAAAAAGCAAGCTAAATAGTGGTCAAACTAATATTTTGTGGTTGTTATTATGGTGATGCACACATTTGAAGCAGTACTTCAATTAAATTAACTGCATTAATTTGTTTGTTAGGTGGGACAGGAGATTCTTATCTATGGGTTCATTGTACATATCAATTTTAGATAGGAATTGAGGGTAAAAAAAAGGAAAAATCAATTCAAAAAATCTTGAACTAAAGCATCTGACCATACATGTATTCCAATAAAATATTGAAAGAGAATTTGCAATGCAAGATATAAAAACATATCTCTCTGTGACACTTGTGATAAGTACTCTATGGTTTGGTTCTTTAGCAGGTCTATTAATAGAAATAAATCGTTTATTCCGTTGCTCTTGCACAAAAAATTTAAGTGCAAAACTGAACCTGCCTACCCTCTCTCTCTCTCTCTATATATATATATATCTAGGTGTATGAATCTCTAGAGCACCACCTAACTGTTGCCGAGGCAGCCCAGAGGCTGAGGCTCCCTCTCCTCTCAAAAACTGGTGAAATTCAAACTCAGGAGGAAGATTCTGAGAAACAAAGTTCGAGGAGTTCCTTCGACAGTACAACAACTACAAGCATCTCTCCTGGCTCTACCACAAATTTGTATTCCAACACTACCCTTAGTGTCACGAGTGCCTCTGGTTCTATATCAGCCATAAATAGTTACAACAATGTGGGATCTGATGTGGCGGCTGATCCTCCGATTGGTGGCGTCGCTGATCGGTTTTTAGGGATCACACCAGCATATCTTTATCAGACTCAGCAAGAAGAACCTATCCTGAGTGTGGTATGCACATTTATCTTAGTAAATAATTGCAATGAGTTGTGCCTAATGCATTCTGTTGAAATTCTAGAATTGTTCTTTTGGATCATCTTTGTAAAATTCAGAATGCAATAGAGTTCATGGCACATTTATAGTAATCATCAGACTTAAATTTGAGTTATTTGATTGGTACACATGGATCTATATCATGGGTATAAATTAATCCTGTTTGTAGGATATGCCAGACTATCAGAGGCCTCTTGTCAGAGAGATTGAAGCACGCCTTGAGACCAAATGTGACATGCTAGCTGAAATTTTTGCATCTGAAGAAATTGGTGAATTTGATTTTTATATATCTTGGTCTACAACTCTATGTTTAGCATATATCATACTAAAAGTTGGCGCTAGTTTACTCAATGATGCATTTTTTGTAATCTTTTGCAAATAGATTCCTCTTCAATAAGCCAGATTTCAAGTGCAAGGCTGTCTGAGAGGTAACAGAGTAAAATTCGGAAGTTGTATGTCCGAATCATATACGTTTGAGAGTGTAACCTCCTAAATATTTTCTTATTTTAGGGTTAAAATGATAATTGAGGAGATAGAGAAAGAGGAGGCTAATTTACTTGATGACCTTTCTTCCATGGATAGAAAATTTAATGAACACTACAATGTAAGTTTAATATAAGTAACTTAATTTTGTGTTTAAAATGGAGTTTGTCCAAGGATTTTGGTCTAATTAAAACCAATACCAAAGCAACAACTGTGAAATTAATATATCTAAAAGTGTAATCTTTAAATTTTGTCTTCATAATCTAACCATTCTTCTTTTCTTTTTTACCTTATTTTGAACCAGGTGCTCGAACAAATACTTTCAGTGCTTATAAAGTTTGTGAAGGAACTAAAACTTCAACATCAGCACGAATATGTAAGATTTTAGTCGGTCAGATTACTTTTATTTGCAAGTTCTTTTTTCAATTAGAATATTTGATTTGTTGAAAATTGCTGTTTTGAAATTTGGAAACAGGATGAATTGAAAAAAACCTGGCTCTGCAAGAGGTGTCAGACCATGAATGCCAAATTGCGGTCTCTTTCTACTTCTTTGTTTGACTTCTACTTAAGGTCATGTTTGGTTGTGGAGTAAGAGGTGGAGTAAAACCCATACTTCACAGAGCCGCCAAACGAGGAATAAAATAGGAGTAAGATGGAGTAAGAGATGAGTTAATCCGGAGTAAATTACACCACCTCTCCACCCATATTAACTTACTCTATATTTACTCCGCCTGTAAGGCCCACTATCACAGGCAGAGGATCATTTCCTAACATCTTACTCTTCTAGGCGGATTAATAACTACCAAATGAGGTGTAAAATACGAGGAGTAAGGTGGAGTAAGCAATTTAATCCTCGGTAACTTTACTCCACAACAAAACATGACCTAAGTTATTTGGCCAATCAGTTTGTTAGCACCAGCTGTATTTTCTTAGCACCAGCTGCTTTTGCAATCCTTCGTTCTAATTACAGCTCTTGGTTCTTAAATTTACAGTGTTTTGGAGCATCTTCTTTTACGTGACACTTACACCAAGGACTCGGTACCAGCCCTTCATCGGATTCGGTACACTTTTCATTACTTTATTTTGAGCTTATACTAAAATGGCAAGTGGTGTTATCAGCTAGACAGCTAATATGTAAGTTGTCAATTAATACAGAAAGTTCCTTCTCGAAGCAACAGAGGAAGCATCAATTTCATACAACAAAGCAGTATGTTTCTACAATTGTTTATTGTAGTTGCACAATTTATCATTCAAATCATTAATGGTTATTGAATAAAATACTTTTACTCAGGTTACAAAGAATGATAATATGTACAACTCTTGTTTGTATAAATCTTTCATCTTAGGTTACCCGATTAAGGGAGTATCAAGGGGTGGATCCCCATTTTGACAGTATTGCGAGGCAGTATCATGACATTGTCAAGGTCAGTTCATTTATTAGTTTTGTTGGGCTTGTTAGCAGTAATATTCTTTTCCAAAATTGTATTTTTCTATTAATTTTTACAAAGAAAAGATCAATTACCGGAGTATTAGAGGGTTTGTTATTGTATTTGTTTTTGAAGATAATGCAGAAAAAAATATGTACTTTCAAACAGCCTCAATTCAGGTAGCAATATTTTTTCTGTATAATTTAACTAATTTGGTAGATTTTCTTCACTAATATTGCATTAACAAAATGCAGAAATTGGAGGGAATGCGATGGACAATAGACCAAGTTGAAATAGACCTAAAGCAGCGTTCTGTTGATCACCAGAGCTAGCTAGCTGATTACTGCTTTTAAAATCAATGTAGCTTCTCTTTTACTACAAAAATCTGATGTGATATTATGTATTGGTTTGTACAGAGTAAATTACTATTATTGTTTTTTTTTACTGTTATTGACTTATTGTTGTTATAATTTTTTCTCACACGTTAACCTGCCAGCACTTGACCATGCTTGAATTTTGGTTCCTGCAAGTATCTTTTAGTATGTATTGATTTGAAGTGTGTGCAAGCATTTTTCGCTCAAAGGGATTGATTATTTTTTTCTTCTAAAAATAGATAGAACTGCACCATTTTGGTTCCACTAAAGACATGATGCTGGAACCGTACCATTTTGCTAAAAAAATGAACTTTTAATTTGTACAAAAAAAAAAAAAAGTTTTTATAGGCACGGATTTGAGTTTGCAAAAAACAATCAATTTTACTTTTATTTTAGAATAGCAAGTAATTAAGCATATAAAAATTACATCACCGATCAATTTAATATCCCACATGCATAGAAAAAAGCCTCTAACTCTTTATCTAAAGTCATTCCAGCTACCTCCAGTTCCTTCTTTAACTGTGCGCACTTCCCGTATCGGCCTGAAAATGCGTAACCCATTATCAAATCCCTGTAAATTTCATAACCAGGGCTAAACCCTGCCTCTTTCAACCTCATAAAGTACCTCATAGCCCTCTCCAAATCATTTAATGCAACACATAACCGAATCACAACCCGGTATGCCGGTAGGTCAAGAAGACAATTTTGCTCCTCTATCTCCCAAATAAGTGCCATGCCTTCCCTATACCTCTGGTTACAGTACCTACTGTGCATCACAGTGGTATACATTACAATACTAGGGCCTTCTGTACCTCTCTTCCGGTACCACTGAAAAAGCCGCTCCACAGTTTCAAACATTCCTAACTTGGTACAAACTTTCATTACTGAGGTGCAATCCCGGGAAGACAAATTAAAATCTTCTCTCTCCCCGAGCTCATGGATCAAAGTTGTCGCAAGTTTATATTTGTCAGGTGTGTGAACTGCTGCAAGAACCAGTTTCACAAAAACTGAAGGATCAAGTGTTCTGTTTTTATCCTTCGCTAATAACAAAACTCTCCTTGCCAGATGCAGTTTTCTAGCCTTTATGAATCCCTTGACCAAGGATTCCAGAACAGGTCGAGTTGCATTGAGGATCCACTTTTCCAATTCATGTTCGATTTTCAATTTATCAAACCGTGCCAGTACCTCAACTGTAGATGCGAGAACTCGGTCATCTGGAAACAATGTAGGTCCAGGTTTTGACCCCTTTGTCCTATTCTGGGCCCAATTAAGGATTTGAAGCACTCGATCCGGGCGACCCATGTGACCCAATTCACGAATAGTCATAGAAAGAGATCCCTTGCGTAGAAATGGGGCCCACTGGTCGAGCACCAGTGACACATCAGATTGAGAATCAAGGGCCTCAATTTCTCTTGCGATGCCTATAAGAACTTCAGGGTTTTTGCACACCTGGTCAGTGAAGGAATTGCGTGGAGAGAGAAAAGTTGTTGAGACAGATCGAATGTGGCGCTTTGGTGTTGGAGTTCTGTCTGTGGTCGGGATCTTATAAGGCAATGGAAGAGGTAGAGCTCTCTCTTTTCTCTGTTTTGTGTCTGTCTGTGGAGGTAAAGGTCTCTCAAAAAGAGATGCTATTGCATCAAGCTCATCTTGGGTCCAATCTGAATCCAAAGTGGTTTTCCCAGTAATTTTATCTGAATTATCAGATAATTGGACACGACAAGCAGTGCATCCGAAATCAGAGACATTCCCAAATCGAATTGGACAAATCCAATTCGGAATTACTCTACCTCGTCGGTTCCAGCTCCTTTGCATGCCAATTGGAGCAAAGGTGAAGGATGTACGAGAGAGACCCATACAAGGAGAGGCTTGTACAGCTAAGGGGAGCATGTGTATACTTACAGTTGAAGAATTGGTTGTTTTTTTTTCTCTGGGGCAAAGTATCGAACACTTGGTGTTCAGAGGTGTAAGTAGAATAGAGGAGAGGAGAGGAGAGGAGAGTAGGAAGAGGCGAGAGGGTTTAAGGAGAGGTCGTACAGTGTGGTTAAATATGAGGCGGTTCAGCATATGAGGGATGGCATTGGATTGTGGGAGGATGGGGTGGACCGGTGGCAGAGAACCGGATCCTTATCATGGGGTGAAGTATAAGTATTACCGACGGCGTCACTTTATAAGCCCGGTTTAGCGTCTTTCCTTATCATGAGCGTACACCCGGTTCATGAGGCTGTTCGGTTCGTACAATGATGACCACTTAAGTGGGTCCCACTCTTCCAATACGACGGATTGTTGAATTCATATAACTTTTTAAGGTAACTCAAAATTTAGTTTAGATCTAGACCATCCGATCGAGTCCATTTCCCCTGAGGTAATAAAAGTTAGTTTAGATCTGATCGTCCGATCAGATTTCGAATTAATCTGGTACAAGATGGAATGCACCGTTTTACATTTTGTTAGAATTTGCTCAATCTAAAAGTCTGTTCGGTTGTTACAGAATTATGCGGATAAGAATTTTTGGATATGAGAATCCACAAATTAATTTGTGAAAACCCATACCCAACTGTATGCACAGAAAGAGATATGAAATCGTGCTGAAATGCGTGTTCAGTTAGCGTGGTAATAGTCGTGAGAAATCATGTTTTTCTTCTAATATGCTTGATATAAATACTATTATTTTTATTAATATAATTAAAAAAATGATTAAAAAAAATAACATAACAATACTTATTAATTATTATTTCATAATGATGTTTTTGCTCATAAACGTGGCATTCAATTATATTGAAAATAAATTTAAAAATAAATTAGTAAATTGATAATTAACAATTTTTAATTTACTTGAAATAAATACAAATATGTATTTTTTTACAATTTTTTATACTGAAAATTATTTTACTTATCAAATATTCTGAATTTATATTTATATAACAACAAATATTATAAATTAAATTACCATATAATAAGTTAATTATGTTATCCTTTTAAGAGAGAATACAAATTGACTAAGAATAATAAAATAATAGCACCTTTAAGACATGTGAGAAAGAAAAAAAATACAATAGCTCGGACTCAATTATTTTTTTCTCACCAATTTAAACTATGAGATGAGAAATGGATGGAAATACCAACCTTAACTTAAAATATATATATATATATAGAGAGAGAGAGAGAATGACTAAGGTCAAAGTGGTAGTTCCTAGCCCCCGGTGCTACCAAGTCGTTTTCGGATTTTCAAAGTCCAAACGGTCGATCCGAACCGTTCAAGTTGTTCTCCATATTGAAATCTGCTTGGAGACCAAATTTTACATTTTTTGGAATTTTTTTACTATTTATTAAGCCACTTTGAAAATTGTTGATCTGGGTGAACAGTAAAAACAGTGCAACTAAATTCTGGACTATGTGATCAGCAATTTTCAAAGTGGCTTAATAAATAGTAAAAAAATTCCAAAAAATGTAAAATTTGGTCTCCAAGCAGATTTCAATATGGAGAACAACTTGAACAGTTCGGATCGACCGTTTGAACTTTGAAAATCTGAAAACGACTTGGTAGCACCGGGGCCTAGGAACTACCACTTTGACCTTAGTCACTCTCTCTCTCTCTCTCTCTCTCTCTCTCTATATATATATATATAGAGTAGAACTAGGGTGCTCCTAAGCTCACCAAGCCCTTCGTGAGCGCGACTCTAAAACCTATCGAATTGACTTCAAATGATATTTTCAAATCGTTAGATGTTCAATTTATATTAAAATGTGCTTGGAGACCAAATTTTACATTTTTTGGAATTTTTTTACTATTTATTAAGATGGTTTGAAAATCGCTGTTTTTATTAAAATTCTGCACCATTGGAAAACAGCGATTTTCAAACATCTTAATAAATAGTAAAAAAATCCAAAAAATGTAAAATTTGGTCTCCAAGCACATTTTAATATAGATTGAACATCTAACGGTTTGAAAATGTCGTTTGAAATCAATTCGATAGGTTTTCGAGTCGCGCTCACGGAAGGGCTTGGTGAGCTTAGGAGCACCCTAGTTCTACTCTATATATATATATATATATATATATATATATATATCTATATATATATATATATAGAGATTGACTATGGTGAGTTGCGAAGTAAAACGTCGTTTTACTTCACGCTCATACTCCATTTTGAAAATTCAAACGACCGATCCGAACCGCTCAACATGTTCTCCATATTGAAATGTGCTTGGAGACCAAATTTTATATTTTTTGGAATTTTTTTACTATTTATTAAGCCACTTTGAAAATCTCAGATCCGGGTGAACAGTAAAAAACAGTAAAAAATTCTGGACCATTCGATTAGCGATTTTCAAAGTGGCTTAATAAATAGTAAAAAAATTCCAAAAAATATAAAATTTGGTCTCCAAGCACATTTCAATATGGAGAACATGTTGAGCGGTTCGGATCGGTCGTTTGAATTTTCAAAATAAAAATATGAGCGTGAAGTAAAAATGACATCTTACTTCGCAACTCACCATAGCCCAGCTCTATATATATATATATATATATATATATATATATATATATATATTGACTATGGTGAGTTGTGAAGTAAAACGTCGTTTTACTTCACGCTCATACTCCATTTTGAAAATCTAAACAACCGATCCGAACCGCTCAACATGTTCTCCATATTGAAATGTGCTTGGAGACCAAATTTTATATTTTTTGGAATTTTTTTACTATTTATTAAGCCACTTTGAAAATTCCAGATCCGGATGAACAGTAAAAAACAGTAAAAAATTCTGGACCATTCGATCAGCGATTTTCAAAGTGGCTTAATAAATAGTAAAAAAATTCCAAAAATTATAAAATTTGGTCTCCAAGCACATTTCAATATGGAGAACATGTTGAGCGGTTCGGATCGGTCATTTAGATTTTCAAAATAAAAATATGAGCGTGAAGTAAAAATGACATCTTACTTCGCAACTCACCATAGCCCAGCTCATATATATATGAGGAGGGATCAAGTTACAACAATGTTACAACAACCATTTTTTGTGATTTCAAAGTCCAAATCATCGATCCAAACCGTTCAACATGATTATCTAAATAAAATGTGCTTGCAGATCAAATTTTATATTTTTTTGAATTTTTTTACTATTTATTAAGATGGGTACAAAATTCAATGGTTTGAATGTGACTAGTTTTTGTACCCCTCTTAATAAATAGTAAAGAAATTCAAGAAAATGTAAAATTTGATCTGGAAGCACATTTTATTATGGAGATCATGTTGAACGGTTTGGATCGACGATTTGGACTTTAAAATCGCAAAAAATGATTATTGTAACATTATTGTAACTCAAAATTGTTGTAATTTGATTCCTCCTCTGTATATATTAGGCAACCAAAATTGAGTCCGATAATACTACACAAGGCTTATTTAAGTGCATATTTTGGAAAATTTTCTAGCCCAATTATTAAATGGGCCAGTAACAGCCCATGGTAGCTTTGAATGGTTTAACAAGTTCTGGGGTTGTTTGGCAAGGAAACTATAATCTCCTTAGCAATTAATCCCTCTTAATCTCACCGAATATAAATTCTTTATTTGCCACATATAAGGCCTTGAGATCAGTGATGAAACTAAATTATAATGTATTTTCTTAGTAGAGCTGATGGTCGATGCTCATCAGATCTACTTTAAATTTGGTGGATTTTAAGACTGTCCGATCCGCTTTAAAATATGTACGAAAACTGAATCTGCAAATTCTCCGTAGAGAGACACGACTCGTGCTACTGCACTAAGTCTGCGGTTCTATAATTCTATTAAAATTAATAGATTAAAACTATTAATCTTAACATTATTAAAACTAATAATTTTAAGAAATTGTTCGTAATCATTAAATGAATAGAGCGAGTCTATGGTAATAATAGTTAATTAAGAGTTTTTGACAACAGGGTCGGAATTAGAAAATTGAGATTAATTTTATTTTATAAGAAGGATAAGAAGTATAAAAAGTACATATAAAAAATTATAAAATATAAAGCTGTTAATTTATAATTCATAGATAATAATTAGCTATTCCTAATTAAATTTGTTTGCCCTTGTTTCACGGTCAACTGTTGTCGTATTAGTGGCCAACAATACCGAGTACACCTAGCTAGCTAGGATGTTGACTAAAAAAGTCAAACATCACACAAAATTGAAAATGCACAAAATTCAAAAAAAGGTGTTCAAATTAGAAGATATTAATTGAGATATCAAACTCAGATTTGAAGTAGATAAAACAACAAAATTTGATCCGAATTAATTACCTAAACACATGTGAACTGGGGGGACCCTTTTTCCTTTTGTTCTCAACATGTGATATGGAACTTGACCAAACAATAGGCAGCAAAGCATGCATTTGTTTAATTAATTATTTGCATGTTATCTTTTTGGAAAGTTTGTTTGTTTAAGGGGGTGACATGAATTGGTTAATGTTAAGAAACAACTTTTTTGAAGCATGGAAAGTGGTATGGATATCTATATTAAGGGTCAAACACGGAATTAGAAGAAGAATTAATTAATTAATTAATATCAGACCCAGTCATCAGATGTCGTTGTGTGTATTTAATTGAGTTTAATATCAGACCCAAAATAAATAAATAAATAAATAAATAAGATGAACTATATATATATAGAGAGAGAGAGATTGACTATGGTGAGTTGTGAAGTAAAACGTCGTTTTATTTCACGCTCATACTCCATTTTGAAAATTTAAACAACCGATCCGAACCGCTCAACATGTTCTCCATATTGAAATGTGCTTGGAGACCAAATTTTATATTTTTTGGAATTTTTTTACTATTTATTAAGCCACTTTGAAAATCCCAGATCCGGATGAACAGTAAAAAATTCTGGACCATTTGATCAGCGATTTTCAAAGTGGCTTAATAAATAGTAAAAAAATTCCAAAAATTATAAAATTTGGTCTCCAAGCACATTTCAATATGGAGAACATGTTGCACGGTTCGGATCGGTGGTTTAGATTTTCAAAATAAAAATACGAGCGTGAAGTAAAAATGACATCTTACTTCGCAACTCACCATAGCCCAGCTCTATATATATATATATATATATATATATATATATATATATATCACAAAGTCAATGTTAGTTGTTATCTAATAGCGATAAATGTATTTAAATAATTTGCCATTATATAGCAATAAGAATTGTCAACCGATATGATTTTGCATGATTAAGACATTTTTGAAGGGTGTGTATGAGAAAAATTGTCAACCGATATGAATTTGACTTATTCTAGAATCCACACCACAGCAATTGGTTGTAGAAAGAATCATTCAACATAATTCTAGAAATTTCATGTTATTTAATAAAATAAATGATAACCTTTTCCGACTATAGAAGCCATACCCTTTATTAATAAATGTCTCATTTGCACAAGTTTTTGTTTATAGAAATTAACTAAAAATAATATAAAAAAATGGATGAATGGTGATGGTATTTTGATGTCACATAGAAACAAATCATTATTTCACTTCTTTTAGTGGAAACTATAGTACATCATTAAAGAAACTAGTCTCCAAAATATAGTTATAGCTTAGAATATTTATAAAATTAGCTCTATTTTTTATTTTTGCTCCACTCTATTTTTAATTCTGGCTTTATACTCGCTCTTGCAGTCCTGCGTTCGACTTTCATTTAGATAGAAATAAAAAACTTACAAAATTAATGCATTTAATCATCGACATTTATATACATATCAACAGTTTTTTTTGTACTGGTTAAATCAATACTGAACAACTTGTTTACTGTGACACTGATACGGATAATAATTTGTATGTTTTTTTTTTTTTTGATGAAAAATAAGGATCATGTCCTTATTTGTTTCATTAATAGTAGGTTTCAATCTGAAACCTTGAGGTTACAAAAGATATTCAACTTGGTTGAATATAAATATCAAGAAACAAACGATAAAAAGAAACAAAGATAAGAAAATAGAAGAAAATCGAAATCAAAAAAACAACAAAACAACAAAACAAAAAAGACAGAATAAATATTTACAAAAATGAGATTTAGAGACTGAAACCATCTTTCTTGTCCATGAAAAAGGGGGGTCTTTTAATGAAGGTATATCCATTGCTCTTTGACTTCTCTTGTGATCTGTTGTAAGTTTTTCATCTGACTTCTAAAGATTCGTGTGCAGCGTTCTCTCCAGCATACAAACATTGTCATGAGGACAATCTCCCTTGTTTGTAAATCTTGTTTACTGTCCACTATCCAGTATTGTGCCTGAGTTTCCTTAAACACCTCCTTCCAATTATATGGTGGTATATTAAAAGCATCCTCCAAATTCTTGTATATTTCTAAAATGAAAGGGCATTCAGAAAAAAGATGAGAAATCGTTTCTTCAGCTCTGCAACACATTACGCACCTACTTGGCATGATCCAACCCCTTTTTGCTAGATTTTCAGAAGTCAGTATTTTCCCATGATAAGAAAGCCATGAGAAAACCTTCATTCGTGGAGGTACCTTCATTTTCCAGATTTTGTATATCCCCATCTTAATTCTTGGTTCATCTTTCAAACCCTGATATGTTGACTTGACAGAGAAAACCCCCGAAACTTCTCTCCCCCATTTGACTCTGTCGTCTGCTGTGTTGAAAATCTGTAACTTGTCTAAAATACCTTGGATAGACTCTAGCTGATTTACCAGTTCCACTGGATCCAGAGCATTAAACATATCCATTACACATTGTGTCCGAAAAGCCTCTTGCAGAGACAATTCAGTGTCTTTTGCAACTTCAAACAGATCTGGAAATTTATATTTAAGTATCCCGTGCCCCCAGTTTTGATGCCAAAATTTAATTCTTGTGCCTTTCCCTACTTCCCATATCATGTTGCTGTCGCCAAAAATTCTGACTTTTTTCAGAGTGTGTTCGAAAAAATGGCAAGGAGGTGTATCACTGTTTCTTCCAAACTCATATGAAAGCTGTATTGCATTCTTCCACAGTCGCATTTCTGGTTGGCACCAGTACCAATACCACTTCATCAATAAGGCCTCATTGAAAAGTTGGATGTCTATTACTCCTAATCCACCATTTTGTTTAGGTTTGCACACTAACTCCCAATTAGCCAAAGGAAAACCCTTTCCTTCTCCATTGTTTTTTTTCCAAAGAAAATCCCTTCTAATCTTGTCAATTGTCTCAATTACCCAAATTGGAAGTTTAAAAACTGACATAAAATATGTAGGAATGGATGATAGGACTGAGTTAATTAACACAATCCTGCCTGCAATAGAAAGCATCTTGGCAGCCCAACCTTGCAGCCTACCAGTAAGTTTTTGGATTAAAGGAAAATAGGCTGATTTTGGTAGTCTCTTAACTGATAAGGGTAGTCCCAAATATATGAAAGGAAAATGTCCTTTTTTGCACCCAAGCACATCTATCAGTTGTTGGTTGTACTGTGTATCCTCCCTTGTTAATAGTTCTGATTTCTCCATGTTGACAGCCAGTCCAGATATTTTTTGAAATACCAGTAATAGAATTTTCAAGGCTTGCACTTGTCCAAGTTCTGGTTTTAGGAAGAAAAGGGAGTCATCTGCATACAAGAGACACGATTTCATTCCATCAAACGGTAATCTTCATGTGCCAGCATTTACCAGTTTTTCTCACCACCTTGGTATGAAGTCAATGGCTAGAATAAAGAGCAAAGGAGATAAGGGATCCCCTTGACGTACCCCTCTCTTCAAAATAATCCTCTTTCCAAGTAAACCATTTATTATTATTTGAGAACTTCCTCTTAATACACAGGTTCGAACCCATTCAATCCATTTGAAAGGCAGCCCTAAACTTGCCATGACTTTGCACAAAAATTCCCAATTCAATGTGTCAAAAGCTTTATGTATGTCAGCCTTGAAAAGAGCCAAAGATGCATTGTTATCCTTTGCTAAATGAAGGATCTGTTGGGCATATAAAAAGCCTTCAGTAATTTGTCGCCCTTTGACAAAACCTGTTTGATTATCCATGATTAAATGATGAATGTGTGGTTGTAGTCTATTAGCTAGGATTTTTGAGACAATTCTTTGTATGCCATGTAATAGACTAATGGGTCTGAAGTCTCTAGGTGAGGTGGCTTCTTCCTTTTTCGGAATGAGGACAATGTAAGAAGTGTTTAACTTGTCCAGATTGCTGTTCTCCTCCAAGACCTTTGTGATTACTCTGTGCAGATCTGCTAGCAAGACATCTTTGAACTCTTTGAAGAATTCTCCTGTGAAACCATCCGGTCCAGGACTTTTGTTTGTTGGCCATTCGCTTATCACTTTCTGAATTTCCTCAATTGTTACTGACTGTTCAAGTTCCTGAAGATTATGATTGGGTTCATATAATTGCCCCCATTCTATGTGTGGCATAGACTCTGAAGAAGAACCCATTAATTTACTGTAGAAGTTCCAAAATGCCCCTGCTTTGCCAGATTGAGATCTATGCGTCTGGCCTTCATATTCTACCAGTTGGATTGCATTAGTTCTCTTCCTTGAGGTTGCTAAAGAATGAAAATACCTTGTATTTCTATCTCCCTGTACTTCCCATGTGATCTTAGCCCTCTGCCTCCAATTATCTTCCTCCATTTCTGATAATTCTGCATATCTCTTTTTGACCATGATATGCACCCATTTTTCTAATTGTGTGATACTTCTTAATTCCTCAACTTTCCCTAGCCAATCCATATAGTCTCTACATACTGTGATCTGCACTTTTGTATTTCCCATCTGTTGCCTTGTCCAACTTCGAATCTCTCGGTGCAGTTTTAAGAATTTTTCATGAAGATCTTCTGGGGTTATGGCCATCTCCATTAAGTTCCACTTTTCTCTGACAAAGGCCTTGAATTGTTGGGAGCGCAACCAGTAGTTTTCAAATCGGAAAAATACTGTTTTCTTAAACCTTGTGCTTGCTGTGTATACTAGGGGAGTGTGATCAGAAGATGTGTTTGCAACAGCCTCCTGCATTGAGTTTGGGTACGAATGGTTCCAAGATGTAGAGATTAACACTCTATCCAACCTTGCCATGGTTGGTTGTTGTCTCGTGCTGGACCAGGTGTAGCTTCTTCCTTTTAAGGGTAAATTAATGAGGTCCATGTCCAAAATTAAATCTGCAAATTTCATGGACTCTCTCCAATTGTTGTTGTTCAGATTTGACCTATCTTCCCTTAATAGTGTAACATTGAAATCCCCGCAAAGAATCCAGGGAGTATCATCCAGGGGCTTAACACTTTGTAATTCTTGAAAAAATTCTCTTCTTCTCAAAACTGTATTTGGTCCATATACTGAGGTCAATTGTAAATGATCCCCATTATTCTTCAAGAGCACTGATATTGTGTATCTCCCCTTATATACATCAATTTTCTGGAATTTGTTCCCATTCCAGGCAATCAAAATACCTCCTTTAGTACCTATTGCCTTCAGAAACTCAAACTCTTTTAATCTTTTCCCACAACTCTGCCTTACAATCATCTCTGTGATCTGTTCTATCTTTGTTTCTTGAAAACTAACAAAATCAGGCTTTTCCAGTAAAACTGTTTGCCTGACACCCAATCTTTTTCTTTTCTCATTCAACCCCCTGACATTCCAGGTTAATAATTTAAATTTAGAGACTTGATCCATTTAAAACAAAACTGACATCATAAAAACAAACACTGATACAAGAACCACTTAGAATTGGTTCTGACCCCCAACTACTTGCTTTCAGAAAAGATCCCAGCTGCTGCTTACACAAAGCCTTACCAACTGCTCCAGCTAATCTGGTAGCAATTCCCCTTAAATTAAAAACTAAACTCAAAATCATTAAAAACTGGAAACATACTTAAGACACAAGCACAACAAAAAACAACTAATCAAACCATTACCACCTTGGCAATCTCCTCCTCAATCTTTCCCTCGACTTCAACTCCCGCCATCTTGAGCACCATCCCTGCCTGAGACATATTCAATGGATTAAAAGACTCCTGATAATCCATCTTGACCATTTTCACCTTGGCCGGCTTCCTGCCCCTGTTGCTCTTGCCAGTACCTATCTTTTTTCCTCCCTCTTTGTATTTCTTCTCCAGCCGTGGGCTTCTGCGGACTTTAAGACTTGCATTGGCACCCCTTGTCTTCTTCTTTGCCTCCTTAATAGGTGGGTCCGGGCTATAAATTGGAAGCTCATAGCCTGGCGGTGGCCCTTCAATATTCTCTTCAGGATTGTCATTCTTGTACAAGGGAAATTCAAAACCGGTGGTGGGCCTTGAAAGTCCTCACCCAAATGGGCCTCATTTCCATCTATTAGATTGAGCTTATTGAAAGGCAGATTTGGGCTGTCTTTGTAACTCTGTCCTAGTCCATTATTATTGCAGATTTGTATCTCCCTCTCATGCATCATTTGACCCATTTTAACAAACAAAGCTCCAGGTAAGAATTTGAAACCATTGAAAACCGTCTGATGAGGTAATTGAATAGCCGGTCCAAGAAGACTAAAATGAAATAGACTTGTACCAGAATCATCAAATACATTAGTATGTTTTGGAATTAGATATAACTTGGTGGTATGAAGACAGGATCCGACTCTGCTACTTATCTTAGAGAAAAGCAGAGTTCTGCTTTTTCAATTCTAACCATTCAAAATTTTTCATTTGCGTATCTCGATAAAGAAGCTTTTTCATGCACAATTCTCAACGAATTTGAATGGTTGGAATCGGAAAAACAAAATTCTGTTTTTATCTAAGAAAAACAACAGAGTCCGTTCCATGAAGACATCACATAAAATGGATTTATCTAAATAGTTTAGATAAGTTAGTTCATATTTTGTGCAAATTTATTTTTAGTTAAGGTGAGCAAGATGATTCAATTTAACTTATATTACAGTCAAAGTGGTGTGTGTGAACTATGAAAGGTCCAATTTACCTCGTTCTTTTTTCTCTCTCTTAAATCATGTTTGGTTGTGAATTAAAATTAGGAAGGATTAAATTGCTTACTTCAAGTTAAGATAGAGTAACTTACTTCTGTTTGGTTGAAACATGTTACTTAAGTCACGGAGTAACTTACTCTCACTAATAAAGAGAGAATATAAAAAATTTAATATTGTCTATAATAGTGGGTTCTATAATGTGGAGTAAGTTAATCCATTTTGAGAGGCACAGGCGGACCTAGGTCAAAGGAATGGGGGTCAGTTGACCTCTATTTTTTTTTTTTTTATATTTACATATGATTTTTAATATAATTTAGAGTAAAATGTTATGGTATTGTAAAATTGATCTCCATTCTCTGTAGAAATTTTTTATATGATTGATCTTCATTGGATGTTTGATCTCCATAGTTTGAAAATCTGGCTCCGCCCCTGTCGAGAGGTAAAGTAACCGGATTAATTCAAATTTTACTCCTTGTTTGATGAAATAAGTGCAAAGTAAGAGACTTACTCCACAACCAAACATGACCTTAGAGCATCTACACAGTAGAATTGAAATTAAAAATAAGAATAATTGTCTAAGTATCAAATGAAATTATTAAATTTTATGCCTATGTATGGCTGTAATTAACTTTTAATTCCTTTCAATGGCTCGACAGCGATAAAATGAATTCGTTGAATCACTTGTGATGGCGATGATTGACTTAAGCATCAAGTGACATTAATTTCTTCCCTTTCTCATTCTTAATTTTTGTACTAGTTGTATAATTATATCTCAGAGTCAAACTCTACTTAAATGGCAGTTAATTAATAAGCAGAGGAGGTTTCAAAACTTCCCTTTTCATGTTTCCGTTATGTTTTAATTTTTTAATTTTCCAATAACATTTTTTTTAAATCATTAGAAGCATTATATGTTATATGTTCTATGTGAACATGTAAAATTATTACTTTATATTTTATATTATACGAATATATAAGTTGAAAAATTAATATCTGAAACTAATCTACATTAGTGTATTTTTACAAGTTTTTAATGTCAATCAAAACGAAGTTCATATGTCATAATTTTTTACTATAGAACATATCTAATGGTTTTATTTAAGTAGTTATATTTTAAATATTTAAAAGTTTTAAAAATAGAGACATAATAGGAACACAAAAGTAAATATTTTTTAAACTCTCTTAATTATTTGAAAATCCAATCCTTTTACAAATTCTCATTCCAATTATCAAAATTTAAATATCTTTGTAATGAAATTTATTTTAATCAAGAAGAGGATTCAAATGCTTTTATTTTTTGTGACTCCATTATGCCTCTATTTTTAAAATGTTAATAATTCAAAATTTAAAACATAAATGTCAAAATAAAACCGTTAGAGATATGATCTATGTTATTTTCACTAGGGGTGTTCAAATGGATCGGTTTATTCGGTTTTAAACTGAACCAACAAATTTTGGTTTAATTGGATCGGTTGTTCGGTTTAAATGGTTCGGTTCGGTTCGGTTTAGTTTTTGAAGAAGTTCAGTTTAAATGGTTCAGTTCGGTTTTGGGATATCCAAATCGGTTTGAACTGAGCCAACCGGTTTAATAAAAAATGGATCGGTTTATCAAAAACCGGCTTGTGTGGTTATCAAAAATGTTATCCAAATCGGTTTGAACCGAACCAACCGGTTTTGAAATGTTTATTTGTAACTTGAATGTTTGTATTCGCTTCAACCGAACAAACCAAAGTTTAAATTGGTTTAATCGGTTCGGTTTTAGATCGGTTTGGAATTTTAATTCTGTCGGTTCGGTTGAATTTTTAAAATTCGGTTCAAACCGCGGTTAGACAAAAAAAGTTCGGTTTGACCCGAACCGACCGGTTGAACACCCCTAATTTTCACTGTGTGCTCGTAAAAAATTATCACATTTCGATTTTATTTTTATATTATTTTATGAATATATATCATTTTAGAAATAAACTAAGTTATAAGGTTTATATATATATATATATATATTTTTTTTTTTGACAAAAGTGGAATGAAAACTGACAAATTTCAGTTAAGAAATGAGAAGCAGCAAAGACAGGTACGTACCGAATAATTACGGATACATTATGTCTTTGGTTTGTCGTCTAAATTATAAATAATGGGAGGATGGGACACATCACACATGACATGACTACTATAATTTTGTAATTGAATCGTCAAAGTTGGAAATTAGGGAGAAACTTTGGGTACATTTATTTATTAGTACACAGTACCAGTACCATACATACCCCCTTAAAGACTTGACTCTCAAGTCTCAAACTATTTTCCTTTCCTCTTTCGCGCTCCCTTTCAAACCTTCTATCTCTTCCTATTTCCTTCCTTACTCTCTCTCACACAGAGAGACAGAGAGAGAGAGAGAGAGAGAGAGAGAGGGACAGAGAGAGATGGGGAACTGTTGGGGTGCTTCTTCTGCCAAGTCTCCAGTACACATAACCCCATCTAGTCCAGGTATTTTTTTGGTTAAGTTGTATTTCCTCAATTGCTCAATTTTTCTTTTATGTTTCTCAATTTATTTTGGCAATTCAATTTCAAATTTTGAATGCTACCATTGATGCTTTACTGATTCCTCCTGCTTAAAAAATTTGAAATTTTGTGGGGTAATTTCATTTACATGTTTGCAAAATTAGAATTATCTGAACAAAACTTGAAAATTTTTATTCTGTACACAAACCCGCCTTCTTCTCATTATCTGAACAAAATGATGTAATTCTCATCTTTTTAGAATTATGCATCTCTATTCTCCTGTAAAGTGTTTTAGGGTCTCACATGTAATTCTACTGTTGTTAAGCAATTTATTTTGTTTTAGGGTCTCACATGAAATTCTACCAGACCCTTCTCTCACTCCATCTTTCTCTTTCTAAGTCAACTGCATGAAAAACAAATGGGTTTCAAACATTTGACTGCAAAATTGGACCCAAAGCAGTTTTATTCTAAACTCTTTAATTATTTGATCATGACACACCAACCACCCAATGGACTACCAATTTTAAACTGTAATTCCCATATTTGTTTTTTTAGTTCTTTACCAAATAAGTTTTTCTTATTTTTATAATTATTTATTTATTTAGAACTCTTTACTATATTTTATATAGTACAAAATGACTGCTTTTGGAGAGTCAAGAATTTTTAAATCAAGTGATTTTTCTATCAATTTAAAATATAGGAAAAAAATTCTAAAAAACGTAAAATTCGGCCTGCAAGTACATTTTCATATGAAGATCAAGTTGAACGATAGATATAAGTCCATAGTGCTAGCCGTTGTGTAATACGCATATTACCACATTTTGGTTAAATTTTTATGTTGATATGTTTTTAGCTCTTTGGTACCAAATAATGATGTATTTTTCTGTACGTTTTTGTTATCAACATATTAACCAAAATGTTGTAGCAGGGATGCACCAGTCAGTGTACCATACTCTGTATCAGTATCAGTACCAGTATCAGTACCAGCAGGTCAAGTATCATAAGTTCAGTCATTAAATTCTCTACCAAAATGCGCTAACAATTTATTTATCCATCTCCACTCCTCTATCTCTCTCTTCTCTCTCTAGGCCCATACAACACATCAAAAACAAGCAGCAACAGCACAAGTACTACTAACACAAGTAAGCTCTCCTCCCTCAGTACCAACACCTTCAACCCCTCTACTGGGTCTGGATCTGGATCTGGATCGGATGACCCATTATGCCCTGAAGGCCGCATTTTAGAAAACCCAAACTTAAGGATCTTTACCTTCATGGAGCTGCGTAGTGCAACGAAGAATTTCAAACCCGATACTGTTTTGGGAGAAGGTGGGTTCGGACGGGTATTCAAGGGGTGGGTTGATGAGAAAACACTAAATCCGACACGAAGCGGGTCTGGGCTCGTTATAGCGGTTAAGAAGCTCAACCCGGAAAGCTTGCAAGGGCTTGAAGAATGGCAGGTATTGGGTTCTTATTTCGTTTGTGTTTTTACTCTTTATCCATCTTAGAAGCACCTTTCATTGATTGATAAAATGATACTATTTCGTTTTAGAGGAGGGGTAAAATAGTCATTATGAGGCAGAGAATAATAAAGGTTAAAAAAAATTGTTTACTTTAATCCTTTCTTAATAATGGTGTCAGAATTGTTAACTGTACCATATGCAACTTAACTTTGTTTTATTTAATGGAACAGGGCTTTGGCCTCTTTACTAAAAAAATTGTTAACTTATAAAAGTTATGATTGTTATGTTTGAAAAAAAAGGAGCAAAATGGTTAATTTCTAACCAGTATTATAGTAATAGAAAAGGCATTGATATTATTTTTTTGTAGTTACATTTTATAACTATTTCCGGGCTTTTCTATATTGTAAAAATTATATGATGTTGATTGATTGCTATGTCCACTAATCTTTTCAAAACAAGATAAGACCCTAATAAAAGGACTTTAGTTAGGCACTTTAAGGCCATCAGTCTTGACCTTTTGTACCTTTGCTTAGGCTTTTAATTAATCAGTTTAGAAAAGATATTAAAATTTGTTATTTACTCAATTTGAACGCATGCAGTCAGAGGTGCATTTTTTGGGAAGACTTTCGCACCCAAATCTCGTCAAGCTTCTCGGTTATTGTTGGGAAGATAAAGATCTATTACTTGTGTATGAATTCATGCCCAGAGGAAGCTTAGAAAACCACCTCTTTAGAAGTAAGTTTACCATAGTACATTACTACATTCATTATTTTATAGAATAATTTATTTTCTTTATTTATTTATTGTTGTATATATATATATATATATATGGTGTATAGGAGGTACATATGAGCCATTGTCTTGGGATCTGAGAATAAAAATAGCAACAGGCGCTGCTCGAGGTCTTGTATTTCTCCACACCTCAGACAGACAAGTCATCTACCGAGACTTCAAGGCTTCCAACATTCTCTTGGACTCGGTAATTAAATTCTCCTCTTTTGTTTTACTTATTCTTCTGTTGTACCGTTTTCAGATGCAAAATGCATTTGTTATAATTGATCTAATTTTGACCAACTATTTAAATCTTCCATAGAACTATAATGCCAAATTATCGGATTTTGGATTGGCAAAGCTGGGGCCCACTGGCAGTAACTCACATGTGACCACCCGGGTTATGGGAACTTATGGATACGCAGCACCAGAGTATGTTGCTACTGGTACGTGTTGTTATGTTGTTTCTCATTACGTACCATTGGTACAATAAATCTACAGATCCAGAAAGTCAAGGAAAATCAGTGCAAATTAAGTGCAAATCACAATAGGTTGACTTTGGTGTTTAAGCACAGTCAATTAATGTCATGTGCCAAAAGTGCCTAAATTTGATTTATATAGGAGGCACTTCACGGGAATTGGGATTTGGGATTTGGGGGTCCCATAATATCTTCTGACAAACTTTGTACCACAACTATGTCACTGGTACAAGAATCTCTTGCCTAGTGGCTACCAATAAAAGGTCAAATGCCACTACATATTGGTTTTCCTTTTTAAGTAGGATGTAAAAAAGTCACTCCGTGATCGGGTACGGCACGACACATGGGCCTATCATGTGTCATGACTCGCGTGTTCCGTGTCGTGATGACGTGACCGTCCTTCGGAAAATGGCACGGCACTGTATGTGATCACGCAAGTCACACGCATGACTAACATGCAATGATCGTTCATCCCAATTTAATCACGACAGTGCACAACACGTGACTCAAATCACGATGTGACTAGTCATGGACATGTATTTTCATCCCTACTTGTAAGAGGTAGAGGTACCTTATCTTATCTCTTTTTATATGCGTGTATTATTGCTGGGTCTGAGAATAACCAAGGAACCCGGCAACCTAGGAATTGGCATGTAACAAGTCTATTTAAGGGCATAGTTGACATTTCTATTTTTTGCTCGGGTCTTACTAGCATAACCATCTCTTAAATTCGTTCAGGTCATCTATACGTGAAGAGCGATGTGTACGGGTTCGGAGTGGTGTTACTTGAGATGCTTTCGGGTCAACGGGCACTAGATCCAAACCGCCCGTCCAATCAGTTAAGCCTGGTTGACTGGGCCAAACCTTTACTCTCTGATAGGCGTAAACTGGCCCGACTAATGGATCCACGCTTAGAGGGTAAATATCCGTCGAAAGCCGCCCTCGAGGCAGCCAACCTAAGTCTAAACTGCCTCGCAAGTGAGCCGAAAAACCGACCATCTATGAAAGAAGTGGTGGAGAAGTTGGAGAAAATTGAGGCCATGAAGGGTGCTAGATCAAGGGACATAAAGCAGGCCGCCACAAGAGATCGAGGCCACGGTAAGGTTTCACCAAACGGGCAGTTACCACACAATCCAAGGCATTACAAAGCCGGGTCGGGAGTACGCGCTGGATGGACCAATCATCGATAGGTCTCGTTGTCGAATTTGTAAGTAGTTAGTTACTTATTAACCACAATTTTGATTTTATTTTTTGCAGTGTTTGTTGTTGTTATTAAAAAAGATGATGGTCAGTGTACTCTTGGTGGTTTTTTAATTATTGGTCGAATTGCTAGATAGTAAATTAGCATGAAGCCTGAAATTCAAGTTAATATAAAATTGTTGTTAAAAGAGTGTTGTAAACTGTTTTTATAATACAACAATGAAATATGTAATGATTCATTAGTTCAGTAAGTTTATTAGTCTTATGATATTATGTTGTTTTTAATGTGTACTGAGGAAACAAAGGAAGCAATTACTTGTTAACTTGACACTTCTGCACTTGTTTTTGATAATGGTTTTTCAACTGATCTTAATTTTTATGTTAGATGATTGACACTGTGACTAGAAAAAAATAGTTCTTGCTTAAATCATAATTTTACTGCTTTTGTTGATACTTCTGTTGGTATTTATATAATTAACTTTCTAATTAGTTTCTACTAAAATATGAATGTTGAAGTTGTGTTAAATACCAACATGGTCTCTGTTAGTCATAAAATATCACTACTTGTAAGTCAACACTAACACAAAAAATGCTTTGATTTTACTGGAAAATAGTACAGATATGACAAACAGTGAAAATAACAGTTTGCTGCTGTCTCCTAAGGTTGAACAAGTTTTTCTAACTTGTAAATCAAGCAGCTAGGTAGCTTTCCAACTTTCTAACTTGTAAATCAAGTTAAAAAATGTGACAGTAAGAATTTGTTATCCCGGAAATCATTAACAATTAGGGGTGTTAATGGGTACGGTACGGGTCGGGTGGAGGTATTTTCATACCCATACCCATTAAAATTGATCTTATCCATGCCCTACCCTTACCTATTAAAAATTTACCGTACCCTACCTTACCCTTACCCGTTAATATTATCGGGTAACGAAATGGTAGCGGGTAAATAACGAATAATATTAATATAATAATTAATTTTATTATATTTTACAAATAAAACATCAAAAACTCATTAATTTCACACATATGTAATTGCATTGCTAATAAAAATAAATATGCAATCAATTTCAACTAAATTATTTTTTATAAAACAAGAAAATTCAAAAACATGAATATCTATTCAAACAAATTTAATTATTTAACTAAACAACAAAACATGTAAATAAAAATAATATGTTTAACATTTTTCTTATAACAAAAGACATACACTACTAAATAACAAAAACACATCACTAATCATTGCTCAAACTTTATTATACGAAATGTCACGCAAATCAACTTCACCATCAAGAAGAATTGATTATGATAAGGATGAGAATGCTCTATCAACTTCATTGGAAGATACATTTGTTCATATTATAGTTAAGTTAGAAAAATTAAAAAAATTAAAATTGCTACGCATATAGAAATGCCATATGTATCAGAAAATTGGGTATTGTAACTGACATCGAATAAATTGAAGTGGAGCCAGATTTTTGCAAATTTTACTTTCCATTCCTACGATGGAGTAAAAGGAAATAAAACAAAAATGAAAGGAAAAATATATCAATTATCAAAGATCCAAACTTGGCAATAGAAAAACAAGCAGTTTTAGAGGTACCGAAATGGAATTATGGAAGAGTAAATCTGTAATGAATTGAAAATATATAATTTTAGATTTTATAATTATTCTATTGGGTAATGGTACGAAATATACATTACCCATAACTATTTAGTTAACAAAAAAAATTTCATACCCATACCCATACCCAATAAGTTAACGAGAAAAAACCTTATTCATATCCACTTTATCGAATACGATACGGGTCAGATAAACAGTTTAAAAAGGTACCATTAACACCCCTATTAACAATTGAGCAAGAAAACAATTTGCTTTTCTCTAGTAGCGTTGTAACGCTACTCCTAGTCAAACTTGTATAATTTCCTGCTCTCTAGTACCGTTGTGACGCTACTCTAGTCAAACATGTGTTTTTCCTTGACAAAGTCAAAGCATTTCATTTCGTTGTCATCTGAGCTAGCTAGCAGTAGAGTATCACCTAAGCACATGCATCTACGGTCATACCGCGTTTAAATTAACACACTAACAAAATATATCGCTTTCAAATTTAATATTCATTCTGACAAGAGACTCAAAGAGAAGGATGTCCACAGAAGAGAATAAAAACAAATCCAAACATATTTTATCATATCAAGTGGAAATGTGAACACAAAACTAATAAATTTTCCACGCGTTGTAGTGGAAGACTTTAGATTTTAGAAAGAATAAAAATAATAGATGTTTATTTAATGAGAGCCACATCTAAATAATTTAGAAATTAAATTATTATTTTCCATGTTTTAAATATATTTTTACTCTAATTAATCTCATGCTCAATAAAAGCGACGCTTATTAATTATTGTTGAGAAATTCATCAACCATTGTCATCGTGCCACGTGTCTTATATATATATATATATATATATATATATATGAGGAGGGATCGGATTACACCATTTTTGGTGACACACTTTGACACCTACCATTTTCAAAGTTCAAATAGTCGATCCAAACCATTCAACATGATGGATATATTAAAATGTGCTTGGAGATCAAATTTTACATTTTTTTGAATTTTTTTACTATTTATTAAGATGTTTACAAAATCGTTGTTTTCAGACCATTGAAAAATAACGACTTTGTAACTATCTAAAAAATCACTTGAGCTAAAAATTATGTACCATTCATATCAAGTGATTTTCTACCTATCTAAAAAAATAGTAAAAAAAATTCTAAAAAATGTAAAACTTGGTTAGCAAGTACATATTCATATGGAGATCATGTTGAACGGTTCGGATCGACCGTTAAGATTTTGAAAATTCAAATATTGTGCCGTAGCACGGAGGCCCTCTATGCTACGCGTAACATGCTAGCCATGTCCTATATATATATATATATAGAGATGGACTTAGCTACTTCATGGAGTAAAACGACTTTGTACTTCACGCCATATCTTCATTTTCAAAGTTCAAATAGTCGATTCGAACCTTCCAACATGTTCTTCATATTGAAATGTACTTGGAGACCAAATTTTACATTTTTTGGAATTTTTTTACTATTTATTAAGCCACTTTGAAAATCTGAAAATCCTTATGAACAGTAAAAAACAGTAAAAATTTCTGGACCGCCAGATCAGTGATTTTCAAAGTGGTTTAATAAATAGTAAAAAAATTCCAAAAAATGTAAAATTTGGTCTCCAAGCACATATCAATATGGAGAACAACTTGAGCAGTTCGGATCGGTTGTTTGAATTTTCAAAATGGAAATAATGAGGCGTGGAGCACCAAGTCGTTTTACTCCATGAAGTAGCTAAGCCCAGCACTATATATATATATATATATATATATATATATATATATATATATTATACAATGCCGCAATGCGTCAATTCTCTACTAGTTACAACTGGTGAATCATATAAAAATTTCAGATTGTGCAAAATGCACATGTGATAAAAACATGGGCAATTTTTGTTAGCAATATTTAGCCACTAACAATTGTATTAAAAAAAAGGAAGTGTATTTAAAGATTCCTAATTTTCCTAACTCTCTCATCTAGTACAATCTCTATTTACAACATTAGTGATCAACAGTAGATTTGGTAGCGAGAACAAGCTTTTGGTCTAATGGTAAAAGCAATGCACTTTGTGTGAAAGATTGCATGTTCAAAATTTGAAAGAAGTAATAATTTGTGAATATTAAATAGTGAAGTGGTTTTACATCAAATTTTTAGTAAAAAAAAAAAAATTATCTTGTAGCCTCGCCTGCGATAAACCAGATATAATTATCCATTATATTCTAATAAGGAATAACATAAACACGGACGATGCGAGAAGCACATTGGCAATTAATTGGTGGGGAAATTTTACGTATACCCCTCAAAAACTTCAAAATTAAATATTTTTCTCTCTAAAATTTGAAATTACGTATTTTCTCCTCTAAACTTCAAAAACTCACAAATTTACCCATTTTATTGTCTTTTATATTAAAACTCATTCTAAATTTATGAAATACTCATTTTACCCTTTTATTAAAAACATATAAAGCCCATCAGACTCAAATTTGAATTTGAACGGTTCATCTACCATCCGAACTGCTTTTAAATCTATGCGCGCAAGATTGGCACAAATCTTGATACGAACACACACGCATAATGAAGCGACATGCACATATCTTAATGCGATACACGCGGATCAGAATTTCTTTAAGACCGTGCATGCTAGATCTGTTAGTGTTGGTGTCCTAGACCCAGATCATATGTATGATATGTTTAGTTTATTAGTGAATGATTTTATCATTTTGTACCTTGAGTATTCATATTAGTGGATCATTTGAGTTGATGACTCAAATTGTAGAACTTCACAGCGAATAAATTTGTTTACTCTTAAATGTCCCTTATCTTGGCAATCAGCAAGGTACACTGGTTGACCATATAAGATAAGTGTAGTGATTAGATGATGGCCATGTTCTACAGGTTATAGATAAGGAGTTATCGATCTAATCACACATGTGCATACATGGAGATGTATGGCACGGACAGACCTAAGAATGAAATATCATATGGATTGTGTTCTGTGTCATTGATATTTCATTGTGTCTAGAATTCTTTGGTTGAGATATTTATTTTTCTTACATAAGGGATGTGTATTGTTGGTACTGTCCAACGCTCTCTTTAACCAGGAGTTATATAGGCAGTTACTGCAGTTCATATAACTTATGCGAAAGAACGATACTTATCAAGAAACCATTGTCCCTTATATGTTAATATAAGCGATGATATCTCTGGGCCCCTTGATAAAGTTTGTATTATGTGCATGCAATATGATTATATGATAATCATATCATAATTAAACTTCAGGAAATCAAGAAAGAATAATTGGTAAGGATGACACATTCCTACCTTACGATTATTTGGATATCATGTGGCAAGGAATTGACACAACAACATTTTTTTAATGTTACAGGGATCGTGATTTTGCATTGTGCTTTTTCATCCACATCATTTGGGTAATCAATATACCATGGCTAGTTGTATCATTGATTTATGGAATTAAAATGTTTAATTTCATTGCCATAATGATGGGATCCCATAGGGTCACACCATATGAAAGATTAAAATAAAATATATTAATAAAGCATATGTGATATGTATATAATATGTGTTATGTTAATTATAAGGAGTTATAATTAATTTGTACAAATTATATGTTATTAATATATGAACAATTTTTATAACATGGAGATGTTGTAAAATAATCCTAGTAATATTTAAAGTATGTGTGACATATTTTAAATGACTTTTGACACAT
Source organism: Carex kokanica (assembly GCA_025461125.1). NCBI lineage: Eukaryota > Viridiplantae > Streptophyta > Magnoliopsida > Poales > Cyperaceae > Carex > Carex kokanica. The sequence goes on along the minus strand of JAJGRX010000840.1, from coordinate 785,473 downwards.
GAGAGATGCATATAAATTAACATAGAATATTAATTTATATGTTGGCCTTTTAATGTATGGGATTGTGGACTTAATTAAATATTAATATGATTAGTATGTTTAAGCCCAAAGCCCAAATATATGCTGGGGAGAATTGATTAGTAATGGCATGATTTAAGGAATATTTAAATATGTCATTAAATCTAATCAATCTCATTAAAGAGGAAAGAAATTTCTGGACAGATTTTTTAGGTAAGTTTGAACTGGATTTTTGAAAGGGAAAATCTTAACCATTCTGGACGTATGACCTATGTAATCTGTAGCCCTTGGAGTCTAGAATCCAATGGTGAAGATTTCAAGTCGTTTGGAGTTACCTAGAAAAAGATATAAGAGTTTTAGTACCGAAAGGTCAAAATTCTGTGAATTATATCTTGGCCGAAATTTGCTCTTTTCTCCTCTCTTCCATTTTTCTCTCATGAGTTGAGATCTAGAAATCATTTAAGAAGTTTTCAAAAATTAACAAGAGGGTTAAAACTAGAATTAAGGTTCTACTTGTTAATCTCTTACTAGCCTTAGAGATACAAGTATTTCTTTAATCTTTCGGTGGATACCTAAGGAGGCTCGTCATTTGAAGAGCTAAGCACAACCACCATTGAAAGAGAAAGAGAATAAGAAGTTGCTAAGCAAGACAATCCTTCTTGATTTGATTTGGAGATCAAATCCAAGGTATTAGTTTATTCCTTTTTTATTAAGCTAATTAAGATTGTTTCTTGCACTTACAATAACTAAATCGTTTGTTTTGAGTCGAATAAAATTTTTGTTTTATTCCTTGCTATCTAAGCATCAAAACTTTCAAGATCAGCACGAATATTGAAGCGATGCGCACGGATCGGACGGTAGAGAAACCCTTCATATTTAAATTTGAGTCTAATGGGCTTTTATATACTTTTAATAAAGGGTAAAATGGATACAAATTTTAGAATGAGTTTTAATATAAAAGACAATAAAATGGGTAAATTTGTGAGTTTTTGAAGTTTAGAGAGGAAATACGTAATTTCAAAGTTTAGAGGGAGCAAATACGTAATTTTAAAATTTTTGAGGAGTATACATGAAATTCCCCCTTAATTGTTACTAGATTGGGCTTAAGAAATGCGTGTTGAAAACATATTGGGCAATGTTCTCCTTATTGGATTGGGCCTAACATGTTGTAGAGACTTTTGTACTGATTTCAGACATCAGATCAAGATGTGACCTTCAAATCTTGTAGAGGAGAAAACTTGTACATATGGTATTTCTTTGTTTATAGATGTTAGTTTAAAAAATTACTTATTATTAAGTTTGATGCATTGTTTTAGAATTTACTTTATGTTGATGTACTTATATTTTTGTTTTGGGGTATGTAACAAGAGGAGGGATCGGATTACACCATTTTTGGTGACACACTTTGACACCTACCATTTTCAAAGTCCAAATAGTCGATCCAAACCGTTCAACATGATGGATATATTAAAATGTGCTTGGAGATCAAATTTTACATTTTTTTGAATTTTTTTACTATTTATTAAGATGGTTACAAAATCGTTGTTTTTAGACCATTGAAAAACAGCGATTTTGTAACCATATTAATAAATAGTAAAAAAATTCAAAAAAAATGTAAAATGTGATCTCCAAGCACATTTTAATATGGTGATCATGTTGAACAGTTCGGATCGACTATTTGGATTTTGAAATCGCAAAATTGACCTATAAAAAAAACGGTGTCAAGATGTGTAAAAAAAAAGGGTGTAATTGAATCCCTCCTCATGTAACAAAGCCAACATCTCCACATATATCTGTTTCCACCATTAATTTTAATGCATCAAAAATGTAAATCCTCTATAAATTCAAATTGTAAATGGTATCCACGTGATGAACATTAATTAGGTGCAAATCTTTTAGTGCAAATGTCAATCATGCACAAAGTCATATTTGTATAAAATTTACAATTCATATTTAATCTGATATGTCAAGTTGTACAAGATTCATACTTCTTTTTCTTTATGCATCAAATTTCGACCAAATGCATTTAGAGGCGGAATTAGAAAATTAAGATTAACAAAGTTGAAACGTAAAATGTATAGTGTGTAAAATAGAGTTATAACCACTAAACTACAACTACACATTTAGTATTTTACACCAAAATGTGTACTTAGGGGCATTAATGTTCTTGGTAATAAAACACAGCCCAAATTGAAACACGGAATGCATTATGCATGTCTCTATAGTATATAGTATATACTATATAGGCATCAGCGTTTATTCATGTGAATTTTGAGACTAATCGTAATCAAAATCAACTAAATAGCACGGCATGAGACGCCATCTTGGAAGTCTCTATGGCATCTTTTTCATGTCTCCTTTTTCTTCTTTCTTTCTTGCTTCAACTTTTCAAAAGATTAAAGATAGTCGACACATGTAAAAGCTATTTGAAAAAGAAAAGAAATGTAATTGACTGTCTTGCAGAGTACCTGGTTCCTTTGTAACCATTCGTCTATATCAAACTCTGTTACAAGTCACAACACCCAAAACATTAATTAAAGAAATGTATTGAAATTTCTTTTCTATTTCTAAAAGTATTGTTTAGCACTTCATATTCTACTTTTCAGAATGTAACGTAAATTTTAATTAAAAAAACATTAATTAAAGAAATTGTTTTTAATTGTTTTTCTATTGGTTCTCGTTTTTTATTCCATAATAATAATTGCTGACGTGATCACTAAAATAAATTAAAAATTAATTATACAAGTGTAGAGATTTAGAAATTAAAACTAACTTAATTTCTATGTACTTTGACATCTGTTTTTGATGTCTTTTTTTTTCATTAAACGGTTTCATAACAATCCAACATCTTTTAGATGCTTTTTGCACATAATTTATCTCAGTTGAATTGCAACAGAGAATCTTTCCTCCATTGGCACTTTCAAACTAGGGAATTACCTCATCCAGAGACTCGTATAAAGTGAATTCTGAACTTTTGATTAATTCAAATATCCCCCATTATAAAAATTGGAACTCACATGAAACCAACAAATTTATCACTAAGCAAACATGACCAGTGCCTTGCCTCACCTCTTTGCACTTCTCACCCTTTTTGCACTAGCATTAGCATCTCCACAAAATGATCACTACAACATAAAAACCCTAAACTTGACTCTGTACCAACACGAGACGATCAACAAGACCGGATTCATCGTAGTCGATGGTGTCGCCGGTGTTGGAGTTTCTCAAACCACCACACCATTCGGTACCATATTTGTTTTTCGCGACAACTTGACCACCCATGTCAGTGGTTCGTCCCGTTTTGCCGGAGTCTCAGAAGGAACCTCAATAACCACGAGCCTTGACGGGCTTCGCAGCCTATCTATTGCTAAACTCACACTTGATTTTAAGGGGTAGATATTGCAATTTAGTTTAGCAAAACACACACACACACACACACACACGCTATACTCATACTTGGTATCTAATTGAAAATAAATGCTACCAGGAAAAACTCAGCAAGTAACTAATATTGGAAAGACATGAGTACTAAACTGGGGTATTTTCAGGTATGAAGGTTCCATATCAATAGTTGGAGGTACAAACAACATAAAACCATCAGAGTACCCAGTGGTAGGTGGTACTGGTGATTTCATGTACGTGCTCGGCCACGTTAGGTCGTCGCCGGTTGATTTGACAGGATCGACTGTGGTGTACCGGGTTGATGTCTTTCTCTATTGGCCTCCTTATGCTGCTACTGCCCCAAGATAGATTTTGTGTGCTTAATTTAAAAATAGTGGGAATTCAATTTGTATTGTGCTGATAAATAATTCCATGTGACCTTGAATAGTATTTAGTATTTACCCTTTGCTCTTCCTGATTCCTATGAAGAATAAATTTCTAGAAATTTCCATTTCTGGTTCTACTGAAATCTTTTGGCTGAAATAAATGCTAAGCTGTTAAAGTGGTTGCAGAATTTTTCTTTTCTCTGTAGTGTACACTATACAAATATATACAGATAATTTTTAAGTTTCTTTCATAATAAAACAAAAAAAACCTGAGCAAACTTAAAGCATGCATTTGGAATTGTAATAAATAGGATCAGCACACAGCACTACAATGACCTAGCTGGTATGGTACCTGAATATTGTGGTCCTAGGAGTAGATGTAATGTTATTTATACCAATTATATTTCCAACCTAAATTGTGCAATATAACCTCAGATTACTCTTTAAAACCCCAATAGGTGTCCAGCCTAACACCAAATTATCTTAAGCTCCCTAATTATTCTACAAAACAAAAAATCTAGTAACCCAAGTTAACCAAACAAGACACCTGCCCCCCCCATGTACTGGTACCAAAATACGCTGATGATCAATATCCGAGACAGTACCAAAAAATGCTTAAAAAACCATGTTTTGCAAAAGCAACGCAACAACGGAACTCTTTTTTATGAACTATGCAACTAAACTTGTATGGGAACTGAACAAATTTGTACAGTTCTACAAATATTTATATAAAATTATTATACCATACGTTTATAGATTACATACCGCATACACAGCAATAATTATATATACGCTATACGAGCATAATTAAGGTACAGACTTGTGCAAAGCAAAGATTAATTTTTTCTATAATTTAGTTGTACATTAACTTGTCAGGAGTATAAAAACTCAGAGACATCAATTTACAATTGTCGCTGGAAATAAGTCTGAGCTGGCATTGACAATTTATCTTTCAGCCAATCTTTGCCAAGTACATGCAAATTATTCATTCGTCTTAACTCCTTACCTGGAAACCAAAAAAAAAAACAAAACAAAACAAGTGAGACCCTGTCTATCTTCCACAAGGACATAAAGGAAGACAAGAAAAAATAAATAATAAGAGACCCATACTTGCTATTAGTTCTGTCCCACAATTAAATGGAAAAAAGAACAATGTATTTTCTGGTTCAACCTTCAAAAACTCAAATTATCCGAGTTTCCACCTCCTATATGGAAATATCAATTTCCTACTGAAAAGCTAGATTTTTATTTACTGAAGTGTTTGGTTATCAGAGAATCAGTTCAAGTAAACTTCAGAATTGTTAACGTACCCTAACAAATTTTAGTACCGGATAAATGATTTTGACACTACCCTCATACAATAACATAATTTGTGTTCCCTTTAGCAATGGAAGGAAAGAACGAAATTATAGCTTGCTCCCACATAAAGTAGAGTAGGAAAAATAAGAAGAACACACATTAAGCATCAGATATATCGGAAATTCTAAAGGAAGTCAACTCAAGGATATTTTCCCAAGGACCCAGCCAAAAAAAATGTTGGCACTATTAATTACAGTATATGTTTGATATTTAAAATGCTAAGGGCAACAAGGTAATATTCCAAGAATTTAGAAAAACAATCAAGGAATGATAAATTTTAGGTGTAATTTGTAATTAAACCTATGTTGCACCAATACTCTACAAACCTAACCGCACCCGTATCGGATACATATCCGATACTGATATGTGTGTGATACATGTTCGACTATCAATTATTCAAATTTTTTTTGAAGAACTAGCCTTTGGTCTAGTGGCAAAGGGCAATGCCCTCCTTGTGACAGGTTGCAGGTTCGAAATCCTGATGAGAAACCCTGTATGGATACTGGAATTTGAAAGGCTAGACCTCCATCTTTATCTCAAAAAAAAGTTATTTAATTTTTTTTTTACCAACAGTAACAGTCAAAATTCAGCATGATACACACTCTGATACAGGTGCTGGTCACTAAGAATTCAGCCCGCTGGGGGGGGGTCGTCCTATGATGCAGTTCTGCTAATTTTCTATCCCTCGGACATAATTGGGAGCGAACCAGCTTTCTTGCACAGCCCTAGTGGGACTAATTGGGGCTACAGTGGAGGGTGGAACGCCTTTTCTCAACCCTCCACCATAGCACTGCTACGGTGGAACTGTTTTTTTGTAAATTCCAACTGCTTTATGCTTGTTCCGTTTAAATTATTTTTTTAGTTCTATTTTAAAAAAAATCCTTTCTACAAGTCATTAAAATCACTTTTTCCCCTTTTCTTTCTACAACTCGTGCCATTTTCTTTTACTTTTTAATTTAACCTAAATATTATATATTGATGCTTGCTGTAAAACAAAAGAACTATACTTTTATTTTAAATCTCTATTATTTTGAAAATAAAAAAGTTACATATTAAAATATACATAAATATGTCTTTAATTATTTTCAGAAATAATAGAATATACAAATTTTGCTTTCATCCATCTACTAATTAGTGTGTGTATATCCTAATAAAACAAAAGACTATATAATCATACTTTTCTATGGGACCTACATGTTTATTTTTTAGGAAATATTTTTTTACAAGTTAAATTAAAAGATAGTAAATAATTTTATATGTATGCACTTACTGTATCCTAGATCTTTATAATATGCCGTATTGTGGTATTTGTATCGGATCGGATACTATACCTGCAAGGTATCCGTGCAAACCGTGCAACATAGTTTTAGACAGACAAGTAAACAAACCTTCTTCCATCAAGAGATGCATAGCTCTATTCTCCAGCTCACTTGCATGCTTGCTTCGACCGACTGATGACAAGGACCTCAGCACTTTTTCAATTAAAAAGAAAAAAAAGAGAGAGAGAATAAATATATACAATTTTTTTCTAGCTTTTCTTTTTAGTTATATAATCTCAAACATTATAAAAAACTGCATTTTCAGTGTTAGAATTATCATTTTACTAATTTAAGAAATAGCAAGACCAACAGGGTACGGCCCTGTGTCAGGGAATTATTTTAGTGCATGTGGTGCAGTCAGTTAATTGGAAATGTCAGTTAATTGGACTGGTAGAAAATAAGCTCTTTTTTTAATATATATTAAAACGGCAAATGTCATGCTACCCAAGACAAAAGGAAATATAATGAAAGGAGAAAATTACCCTTCAATCCTCACTGTTAATCTAGATAAATTACGGAAAACTTAGAGAGAATCCTTTACGTATTTATTTATTATTATTTATTACTGCATTAACTGACACCTCGAAAAATCCTGAAGTGCAATCAGATTTCGGTATTTTAAGGGACATCTACGCAAAGAAAACTCAGATGAATGAAAATAAAAATTCTTACTCCTAAGATAATCATCTTGCCTTGACCGGTCGCAATCTTTCAAATATACTTGTAGCTTCGCAAACCTCTCTCTATAATTCTCTCTTTCACAAGACCTATAATTTGAATCAGTCATAGCCTGCTTTGGCGTAATAGAGCCCAATTTGTGCTCATTTTTCGTTAAATTTTGATCTTTGTCCCCATTGGTAACTTGATTTGGGAACACGGTCGTCTGTTGTTGCAAGTCAGCATCTAATTGTGGTTCAATTTCCTTCTCATTTACACCTAGACTTGTGACCTGGTTTGATGCGGTAACCTTCAACTCAACTAAATCAGAATCCAAATTTGTCTCATGGCACACCAAATCGGGTTCATTTCTCTCCCCATTAGGACTCAAGTTGGGTTCTTTATCCCCATGTGTATCTTCATTTGGTGCAACAACCTCCAATTCATGCAACTCAGACTCAGAGCCTAATTGAGACTCAATTTGGTTTCCATTCGGGTTCAAAATCAAACCATTCTCTTTATTTTCAACTACATTTGGCGTGATGCCCTTCAATTCATCTAACTCTGCCTCCATATTGGGTTCATGACATTCCAAATCAGGTTCCTTCGTCTCCTCATTTATCCCCAAATTGGGTTCTTTTGCACTTTCACCCCCACCATTTTTAAGAGTTTCACATGAAGGACTTGGTTTGTTTTGTTGATCATGGTCTATTTTTCTGCGAACATAGACCATCCTAGGGCTGTTAGTAGTATCAAAGCGCCCTCTTTTTAGGCTCACTGGGTTATCGGGTCCCGGGTCTGGTGACTGTGACTCCATTAGCACTTTAAAGCTTGAATGATCTTCTTGCTGTAAACTTGACCTATACACTTATTAATCTGTACAAGGACAAAATAAATTATCAGATGTACACTGCAATTTAAGATTAACTTCTCCAAATAAATACTTTTATTATCTAATTGGAAGTCGTTGCCATAGAGACACAAAAAAGAGTAGCCATTTAACAAAAATTTAACTAATGCCAGATTGTCTTTATTCATTTTATTCTGGTACTGAATTGGCATTTTGCGAAAAATCAGAGATAAATTTGAGATGGCACATTGGGTTCTGGCAAAACTAATCCTTGGAAAGATCACGAGGATCACTTAAGTAAAAAATTCAACAGAACTTGTGCATCAAAACTATTTTAAAATACTCCATCTATAGTTCTACACTCATAGCAAGCAATAGTCCATTTGTGCTACAATGGTTTGGAAAATCCATCGGCAGTGCACGAATCCGATTATTGGACCGCGTTTTGGGGGCAAAAAAAAAAGAAAACCTAGGAAGAAAGAGGCGAGGCGAGGCTCACCGTCAGAGTTACACCGATTCTTCCTTCTAGATTGATTGTGACTTGCGATTGATGATCGGAAGAGAGATTTGGGTAAAGCTTCGAATCGATTTCGTTAATTAAGAGGACCAAGAAGATGAAGATGGGTTCGGGTGTATCACCTAGGGTAACTCAAATTTTGTGTTTAGATCTAGACCGTCCGATCTGCTTTGGCACGAATATTAAAGGGATCCCGGCATCCCCTCGGATAGGAATAAAGGATTGGTCACTATCCGAATCCAAAATCAAAATTTCAGTTACCTCAGAGGATCCGAACTGGGTTTGGTTGGATCCGATGGTGAGGAAAAACGCCATTTTCTTGGGCTGAGAGATTTCACAGCCAGCTATTGTTTTCTATCCTTTTTTTTTTTTTCTCTCTCTCTTTCATTGAATTTGAGTTATTATAATCTTTTGACAATTTGTTTATGTTTTAATTTTTTACAGATTTTAAAGAATTATTTACACAAATTAACTGAGAAAAATATCAGATTTTTTTTTTTTTGAAAAAAAAGCAAAAATGCCCGTTTCATTGATTGAAACATGTAATTACAACAGCTTATAAAAGAGAAAAAAAAAAAAATACAAGATACACCCACAATACTAGATATCTCTATTGCGCCTTCTAAGCCAACAACACAAAATCCTACCCAATCAGTAAAGAATTTGACTAAAATAATGTATATCAGTTCTAATTCACATCTAGCAAGAATATTTTCACCACACCTTCTCAACATCAGAATTTCTAACCCACAAAATTGGTACCAATGTTACCTCTCATCTCTTCTCGCTCAGTGCCCTTTGTTGCTACCCGTTTGAATTGCACACTTTTTTTCTCTATACTAAGGGTCACTTGGTTCAGCTCTAGGGAGTCAGATTTGGCCTTTTTTTTTAGTTCGAGCAATCTGACTTATCCAATAATCATGATCCACTAGAGTTACTGGTACAGAAATCACTTGTATTTGTGGTGTGTTGGTCTTAGCTGATTTGGTACAGAAAAATATCAGATCTTGCATGATCTAAAAAGAAAAGCTTACAGAAATTTTGCTTATTTTATCAACTTTTGGTACCTTCTAATTTTTTTTATTTCGTTCATACTAACATAACATTTAGTGTAATATTTTTTCTCAAAGTATGTAAGCAGAATTTCATTCTATTTTTCTTTGAAATTTCCACTTAATTATATCAAGCCTTTTTCTTAATTTTTATACTTGCATTCTATTAAACTAGCGCCTTGAATGAATGAAATTTTATACCTTAACATTATTTTTTAACAAATTAACTCTTATAGATTTTCTTCTTCTTTTTACTAAAACAAAACAAACAAAAAATTTGAAGAAAAAAAAATCGAGTTTCTGATACAACTTGATCAATTCTTATAAATGGTCCTGATTTTAATGGATCTGTATCCTCTGCATTAACTCAAAAGGGAATCTTTTGAGTTAATGAATTTCAACCGTCTGATTTTAAACAGAACCAATCCGGCTCATGCCTATAACATAGGAGACCCTTTAATATTAGTGCAGATCTAGTTCGCGCGAATTTTAAAACAGATCGGATGGTCGAGATGCATTAACTCAAAAGATTCTCTTTTGAGTTAATGCAGAGAATACGAATTCCATAGAACCATAGTTAGAGATATTGATTTTTTTTTTTAAGTATGTATGGATCATCATAGAAATATATTTATAAGACGAATTTATCTTCCTTCTTATTATTTTTGTTATAGCGAGATTTCATAAGGTTGAAATTAACTGCATTTATTCCGAAATTTTTAAATATAGCACAGCTGGGAAAAAAATATACCAAAACGGCACAGTTTGGGGAGAATTTTAAATTTAGCACGGCCGCAGATCAGCTGAGCGGCCCCATTTCCTGGGGACCGCAGATCCGCTGAGCGGCCCCAGGGGCCGCATATCAGCTGAGCGGCCCCAGTTTTTTTTTATTTTTTATTACGAAATATGTGTTTTTTAGTTATTGTGTTATAAAAATAATTGTATTTGTGTTTTAATTATTGTAATGTTGTTTTAATTTATCTATTTTGTCGCAAGTTATTTTAGAAACGTGGTTCGTTTGAAATATTTTATATATGTCGTGTGGTTCTAATTTTTTTTTTGTACGAGGAGATAGTGATATAATGAACAAAATAAATAAATAACCAAAACAAATAACAAAATAACAAAAAAAATAAGAGGCATAATATAACAAATAAGTCCAGTGTCTGACATAGTCTACAAATCATACATCTATCTCTGCTTCTTCTTTCTGAACCCTCGACCCCGCCTGGAGAGTGGCGTCTCGTCTGTATCTCCTGAGTCTGTAGTGTCTGTGGAGTCCTCCGCCTGGACATCTGTAGACTGGACCGGCTCATCACGAACCTCCTCAATCTCGGATGTCTGCTGTACTCTAGGACTAAAAATAGTAGTCTGTGCAGACTCAGGATGCGTGAATAAATACGCCTGTCTGGTAATGGGGTCATCAAGGGTGGCATGATGTGAGGGCTGTCCCGGAAACTCCGGGAAGGGCTCTGTCTGAACATACCCTGGCTGATAGGCAGGTGGATCCGTCTGGGTCGGACTGTAACTCGGAGAATACAGTCCGTCTGCTGAGATCTGGTACTCCGGAATGCGCTCCCCCTCCTCACCCTGCTGCAGTAAGTTACAAGTTAGTTAATCGAGAAATTTGGAAAAAAAAAACAGTTGTTTTATATTTTAATTACAAATTATACCTCGGCAGCCGTATCAGCCTGAGATCCCATGCCCATACGCCCGAAGTCGCGCATCAACTCGGCAGCTCGGTCAAACACCTGACCAACAGTCTCAGCGTCATGGACAGGTCTAAACATGGGCTCATCGCCAGTGTACGGGACGTAAACATCAGGCTCGGGCTCGTCGGATATGTCGTCTACCGCATCAACTCCGCCCAAGCCAGCGCATCTCAGTAGAGAGTCGAGACGCGCCCTGTACCCACACTGGCACACCGCCGGTACGCTGTGCTTGAGGAGGACCTTCCCGAGCCTCTTCCAACCCGTGGTCACGGCCATCGTAGCCCCTATAACGCAACTCTTGACCAGATATAGTGCCTGCAAAGAAAAAAATATATGAAAAAGTTGTACAAATTTAAATATTGTTAGTTTTTAACTTGAAATTTAAAATTAAACATACCGTGGCTGCGAACGGTGCGCCAGCAGGGATAAGACCATGGACCCGTCCTCTCCGATCCCTCGGCTTTGGTACTCGCTCTAAGGGATTGTCGGCGATACACCCCTCCAGATATATAGTGTACGCGCCGTGATCCTGGTACCAATCTCTATAAGGTCTGTACAAATTACAAAAAAACGTTAGATATTCTGATGAGAAAATTACAGTGAAGGTTTCGAATTTGAGAAAAAATTGCTTACACTGGCGCGACATCCATGTGACGGTCCGGCTGGGCCAATGGGGGGTCAGGAGATGCTGCCTCGAACACATAATCAGAAAGGCAGGTCCCCCAGTTCTTGCCAGCAGTGGTGTCCCTGGCCCGATGGAGCTGTCGCCACACCCCCTCGCTGATCGGTGCCGGGGGTGGAGCTAGCTGACGCATGCCGAACTGCCTCATGACCCGACCAGGGTAATGGTGCTCGACGATCTATATATTTCAGAATGTTCAGTATGTCAGATATTTAATTAAGTTTTCAATGTACATAAATATAGAAAATAAATTAAATAACGGTACCTGAAAGCATATGAGCGGCACCTCCGCACGCCAGTATCTCTTCTGTTGCCGACATCGCTCAGGCAATATCTCGATGTAAGCCCGATGTCCCCCCTCGGTCTCGACCTGATAGCACAGATTTCATACCATATACCAATTCAAGTAAAGTATGAATTGATATAAGTTTTTTCAAATTCAAAATTATAATAAAAGTAGACTCACATATTCTCTGTAGGGCTCCCAGGTGACATACTCGGGATCATCTCTCAGATGCTCGATCTCCTGTCTCCAGAATGTGATCCCGAGTGTCGCGCCATGTCCGGCTCCAACCCAAACCTTCTTGTAACAGTATCTGGCGTCGTATGCAGGGCACTGGTCTGGCTCGGGCTGGCCCCAGTCCGGCACATCAGTCGGTCTGGCTATGACTGGGCGGCCTACGATCAGATGTGCGTAGGACCAATGCTGTAGTAACATGCATGGTCCAACAAAGGTCTTGTTCTTCTTAAGGCAGGCATTGTTAAGACCCCTTAACAATGCACAAAGTCAGAGTTACTTATACTATATAATATTTGAAAAATTTAAATATGATAAGAATAATTTTCTTACCTGTATAAGCATGCCAGCGTGGCCGCACCCCAGTTGAACCTGCCCGCAGTGGGCAGGTCGCGCAGAAACGGAAGGTAGCACAGCCGAACCTGATCTCCGTGTGAATCCGGAAACAACCGACAGGTGATCATCTCAAGAATATACGCGCGGATGTGCCGGTCAACAACCACCTATTATTTATATAAATTAGAACATTGTTTACAAGTAAATCTGATATTATTTGAATTAAATAAGGTACAATTTACATACCTGATCTGGATGATCCGGATAGTCCTTGAATCTGGTCCTCAACTTCATCAAGCTGATGGTACTGGGCGAGATCGCAAACCTCTCACCTTTCTTCTTCTCTTTCTGTAGCTGGTCGTGCGGGATACCCAACAACTCCTCGCACAACGGACGGAAGTCCCCGTACTCGACACCCGTCACCGACTCCCCGGTAATAGTCATACCCCACAGACAGCTGACGTCCTGTAGGGTGACTGTCATCTCAGCATGGGGGAGATGAAAGGTGTGCGTCTCGGGACGCCATCGCTCGATGAGGCCGGAAGATAACCCCTCGTCATGGTTCTCCTCCCGCATCTGTGATAGCTGGAATAATCCCATCGAGCGTAATGTCCCCCGTACGCCGGCTGATACGGTAGCCACATGCGGTTGTGACGAACCGTAACCGCATCCAACCCCTGCATTTATGTAAGAAATCAGATCAAGTTCATTCATAAAAAAAGATTATGTTTTATTGTATTTTTATAAATATGACTAATTTATAACTTACCCCGGTGGCAGCCTCTAGAATCCGGTGCTCTGAATTCGGGTACCACAGGAAGTCGCTGACCCTGTCAGTGCGACTCCGGATACCCGGAATATCTGTCTGTGATAGAGCACTATCGATGTGCTGGGACATCTGATACGGAGTGGGTGGATGGGCATGGTGTGTACCTCTACTGGAAGATGGCACACCCATACTGGAAGACGGTATATCTCTACCAGATGCCATGCTGTATTTAATTTTTGGTACAAATCTAGTTAAGTATTGGTGCTAAAACAATTGATTTTGGCTATTTAATTTTTGGTACAAATCTAGTTTATTGGTGCTAAAACAATTGATTTTGGCTATTTAATTTTTGGTACAAATCTAGTTAAGTATTGGTGCTAAAACAATTGATTTTGGCTATTTAATATACCTATTTAATTTTTGGTACAAATCTAATTAAGTATTGGTGCTAAAACAATTGATTTTGGTAAAATATACCTATTTAATTTTTGGTACAAATCTAGTTAAGTATTGGTGCTAAAACAATTAATTTTGGTTAAATATACCTACTTAATTTTTGGTACAAATCTATTTTAATTTTAGTGGTGGGACAATTAAAATTTGGAACAATTCTAATTATTAACTCTAAATTAAATTCTAATTATCAATCCTAATCCTACACCCTAATCCTAAACCCTACTCCTAAACCTAAACCCTACTCCTAAACCTAAACCCTACACCTAATTACTACCCTAAACTAAAAAATTAAACAAGAATAGAAGAAGAGAAAACTTACCCGAGTACGAAGGGATTTGAACTTCTTGAATCAATGAAAAAACTGAAACCAGCGGCCCCCTTATATAGGCCTCCAGGGGACCGCTCAGCTGATATGCGGCCCCATTTCAGGGGCCGCTCAGCGGATCTGCGGTCCCCAGGAAATGGGGCCGCTCAGCTGATCTGCGGCCGTGCTAAATTTAAAATTCTCCCCAAACTGTGCCGTTTTGGTATATTTTTTTTCCAGCTGTGCTATATTTAAAAATTTCGGGCATTTATTATTATTCTTGTGTTAAAAAGTTTAAAAGCTTATACAAGTTGGCTACTTTTGATTTACATCTCATATACATATATGTGTAGTATATATAGTAACAAGTTTTATAAATCTTATATTATAATAAAAAAAATTAAACGGTTCGGTTTATTTTTAAAAACAGGTTTAATAGTTCGGTTCGGTTTGGTTTAGAAATGTTAAAACCGATTAGACCGAATCGACCAAATTTTTTAAAACTTATTCCCAATCCGAACCAAACATTTAAAAAAAAAAATTACGACATAATGTATATTTCTTGGTTCGATTTAAAACCGGTTAAACCGAACCAAACAAAAAATTTAACAAATAAGTATTTATTTTTATGATTAGTATCCTATTTCGGTTCAACCGAACAAACTGAAATTTACTTCAGTTTGTTTGGTTCGGTTCTTATTCGATTTCGGTTCAGTTTGATTTTTGAAAACCGAATAAAGCTTTGGTTTTTCTATTTTAATTCAGTTTGGATTGAACCGAACAGAACCGATGAACATCCCTAGTAAAAAGTCCCAACAATCAATCTGCCAATGCTTTAAAAATGGAAAATCAGACTGAGCTTTCACCAGTTTAAGAGATTTAATAATTTAAAAGTAGAGAACTAGTTTTTGGTTTAATAGTAAAGATAATGCTCTCTATGTGAAAAGTCACATATTCGAAATCTGAATAAGAGAATTCTTTGTGTAGATATTAAATAATTAGTTAGCTTGATTTCTAATCATAACTTGAAAAAAATTATAATTAAAAGTCGATTATGCAATGTTATAGAGAAATGAAGTAAAGCTTATAATAATCCAACATTTACTGTAAAAGGAAAAAAAAGTATAGTTTTTTTTTTATTATAGTGACATGTTTTATATTTCTTATATTATAGTTTTTTTTAATGATAGGATATTTCTGGTATTTTTTAGTAAAGGTTGGAGATCAAGTTATTCAACTTTTAATATTCACAAAGAATTCTTCTATTTGAGTTTTGAACCTACAATCTCTTACACATAGGACATTATCTTTGTCACTAGACTACAGACTGATTCTCATTTCCAAGGATTTCCAGTAGTTTTTGTGTGTTATTTTTCCTTCTTGCTTCAATGTAGATTAATTCTTGTATAATTTATTTATTACTGTCTTATGTATATTTGTTATTGTCTTTTACTAGTATGTGTTCATACTTGAAATAATAATTTCATCATAAGAAAATATTTGTGATGTTATGTTCGAATATTGCCATTTTTTTTTCAATAATATGAGTATTAGTATTTATAAAAGGGTCTAGTTCTCAATTTTATTTTCATTGCATGCATCACTTAACTTACACATGTAAATTATGTATTATTATAAAGTAAGCATAGTTTTATTTCCGAATTTTTTATTTATATCCAAAAAATAAATTAAATTACAAAAAATAACCATTTTGGTGTTGAAATTCGAAATCTACCCAAATCGGAAAAAAAAATTCCGGATTCAACATCTAACTCCGGAAATTTTTTTTCCGGAAACTCAACTCTAATTCCGAAATAAATTTATCCGGATTCTAAATCCGGAAAAAAAATTTCCGAACTTAACAATTTTTTTTTTTTTTAGAGAAAAATAGCTAAAATACTGAAATCTAACACTAAAAATCGAATTGTTTTTTTTAAATATTTGTTAGATTACTTTTTTTGATAGCATATTTATACTAAAATACGCTAAATTACTTGAAATTATGTTAATTTATGCTGATTGACACTAGATTACTTTAAATTATGTTAACTTTTTTTAAGAGACAAATAGTTAAAATGCTGAAATCTAACACTAAAAAATTGAATTTAGTTTTAAATATTTGCTAGATTACATTTTTTTTTATATATAATTAGCATATTTATACTAAAACACGCTAAATTACTTGATTTATGATGAATTACACTAAATTACAATAATTATGTAGAAATATGCTAGAATACGGTAAAGTACGCTAAATTACGTACGAATAAGGATGATATCTTCACTGAGAAGGCGAAAAACGACGACGAAACTTCAAACGGCCATAAAACGGCGCTCGAGTGTCCGATTTCAGTAAATGACCACTTTTCGGAAAGCTTGCGAAAATGCGCATGCGTCCGAACTCACTTTGCCAATTTTTCAAATTCAGAATCGCCAAAAAATAAAGGGAAGAGCCTCAAAACTTCAGTTGAAGTTTCCGATTAAGATTTTCATTTATATTATTCAATCTACGTAGCTCAGTAAATTAGTTATGTAATGAACTTTTAGAATACCAATTTTTATTATTTTTGGAATTTTTTTTACTTTTGTTATGATTTATGAAAGATGCCACAAAATAGGCCCCATTCATACGTAATTTAGCGTAATTTACCGTATTTTAGCATAATTCTACATAATTATTGTAATTTCAGCATTTTAGTAAATTTACCGTATTTTAGCACAAAATCGGCCCTATTCGTAGTAAAAAAACAATTCGATTTTTTAGTGTTAGATTTCAGTATTTTAGCTATTTTGATAATTTCTAAATTATTCTACACTATTTTGAAATTTTTTAAATTAATTTAACAAATATTTAAAAAAACAATTCGATTTTTTAGTGTTAGATTTCAGTATTTTAGCTTTTTTTTTTCTAAAAAAAATTGTTAAGTTCGGAAAAAAAATTTCCGGATTTACAATTCGGATAAATTTATTCCGGAATTAGAGTTGAGTTTCCGGAAAAAAAATTTCCAGAGTTAGATGTTGAATCCGGAAATATTTTTTCCGGTTTGGGTAGATTTCGAATTTCAACACCAAAATGGTTATTTTTTGTAATTTAATTTATTTTTTGGATATAAATAAAAAAATTGGGTTTTATTTTACGATAGTAGAAATAAAAAAGGGTTCAAATAAATAAAAAAATATAGGGAAAAAAACAAATTGTAGAAGTGATGGAAATTTCTTTGTAAAATATTTATTACTAATTATGTATCAAGTTTAATTTTTTTTATTTTCCTTGACATAAAAGAAATGTTAGCAGTGAATTCATATAATCTCGTGGGATTCAAATCGGCCGGATATGTCCTAAATGAGAGAATTGTTTTGGTTATTTTTTTTTTCTTTTGCTGGAGAAATTATGATTAATTGTCCTTTTAGTGTAATTTTTTTTTGAATGGAAGTCATACACTATATCAAATTAATATATCAACAAGATGAAATCATAAAAATCTTTAGATTGTAACAACGATGGATGAAAAATAGAATAATTTATATATATATATATATATTTTTTAGTAAAGTTTGAAGGTCAAACCACCCAATTATTTAATATCCACAAAGAAATACTCCTTTCGGATATCAAATATTCGACTTGCCTGCACTTTTATTTTTAAAGTTTTATGAAAAATATTAATTTAAAATAGATTAATTTGATTGATAATTGTTTGGATGAATTTAATACTGTAAATGATCCCATAATTATAACCAGAGCATGGTTAGTGGGAACTATCGGTCAAATTTTGCTTTCAGAATATCTCCTACTTGTTGCGGGTCTTTCTTAATGAAGAATTATATGAAAATATTTATTGTATTTCAAAATTATTTCCTACTCCTTCGGTTTCCTTTTTAAAATTTTATGAAAAATATTAATTTAAGATGGATAATTGTGATTGAATTGTCATCAAATGAATTTAGTATTGTAACGGTCTCTAACGGAAATATATATAACAGAAATATTAATTTAAGATGGATAATTACGCGCTTTTCTTTTAAGTTTTAAGTTTAACGACTCTTTTCTAGTTTCTAAAAAGAGATAACTGAAAAAGAAATATATATATATAACAGGAAAGAGCTATACACGTGACAGCTGACGTGGATCTCTATCCTCTCATAAGAGATCAACCTAAAGAAAATAAAAAATAAAACATAGAGATCTACCTCTCAACCTCTCAACGAAATATCTCGACAGGCCAATGATCCAATATATCCGACATTTTTATTTATACCCAAGGTTAATTACAGATTAATAAAAATACCCAGATCCACCAACTTTTATTAAAATACTCAAACCGGCCATTTAATAGCCGGTCCTTAATTAATTTTTTTTTTTTTAGAGACAAATTGCTAAAATGCTAAAATATAACACTAAAAAAATCGATTTTTTTTTTCAAATATTTGTCAAATTAATTTTTTGATAGCATATTTATACTAAAATATGCTAAATTACTTGAAATTATGTTAATTTATGCTGAATTACACTAAATTACAATAATTATGTAGAATTATGCTAAAATACGGACTGTTTCATATCACATTGACTGTTTCTTGTTTAAACATACAAAATGAAAGATACGCAATATTAGGATGCTGGTTATTATCAAATTAAATTCACTAGCCGCATGCGAACACTAAACACCAGATCAGTAATTTTGATACAAGTTCTGACTTTTACCATGTTGCATATGACACTGTCACTAGCCGCAAACGGGTTGTTGTGTGTCTACCGATGATAAAAAAACTTTAACTCAATTTTTGAGACACTAAACGACGTTTTTTTACAATTCTGACTCCGTTCGCCCCCTGGGCTGACCCCTAGGGCGCCATTGCCCTCTTTTCGTCCCAAGCTTTCTGAATTGGGGTCGTACACGCAAATCTGAGTTTCCTAGCCAAAGTTATGGCCGTTTAAAGTTTTTTTAAAAAAACAACGATGCTTTCGTACAAAAACATCGATGATGCACCAATGCTTTATGCACGGCTTGTCGACGGCAGAAGTGCATCGATGTTTCATTACAAAAACATCAGCGACGCACCGATGTTTTTCAGCACTATTCTGCTTAATTGCCAATACTAAGGCTAACGAAACATCGATGTTTCATTACAAAAATAACGATGTTTAAGTCCCAATGGATTTGATGCATGTGCATAAGTCCCAATGGCCGGTTCATACAGCCCTATTCATATGTAATTTACCGTATTTTAACATAATTCTACATAATTATTGTAATTTAGCGTAATTTAGTGTATTCAGCATAAATTAACATAATTTCAAGTAATTTAGCGTATTTTAGTATAAATATGCTATCAAAAAAATAATTTGACAAATATTTTTTATTTTTTTTATTTTTTAGTGTTATATTTTAGCATTTTAGCTACTTGTTTCTAAAAAAAAAATTAAATTAGAGACCGGCCATTAAATGACTGGTTTTAGTATTTTTAATAAAAATGACGGCTCTGGATATTTTTATTAATCTGTAATTAACTTTGGGTATAAATAAAAATGTCGGCAATATATGCATTCAAATTTTTTGAAAGAAAATATATACCAATTATATTAGAGGCGCGAAAAAAACGAGAAAATGAGAACGAGTCTCACGTTGTGCTGTAACCAGTGGCCAGTGTAGATACTGACAAGCCTCGGGTCTTATCAGAGCACAAACGAAGCGTACCAAGTTTTGTTTGGGCTCCACACAATAGATAATTTCTCTTGTTTGAGGTCTGATTTTGCGTTTTCACTAATCGAATATATCTGGTGGTATTTGGAATTTAGCGAGAGCTTGTCAAGTTGCTTTATTTTATCCTTCTCTTGTTTTCTTCAAACTGAGTTCTTAATTTTGGAGAGGTTCCTGGAATTGCAAAGGGGTGATCTGATAAATTTTGTTCGTTCCGTTTTCTTCCCAGTGGATTTATGGAGATTTAAAGAGGGTTGATGACTTGAGGTATTTATTTTGTTCACTTTTGCTCTGATTCTACCCTTTGTTGAGGTTGATTTATTAAATTCCTAATTAATTTTAGTGCAAACTTCTCTCTGTCCCGATTTTTTGCTTAATTTATTGCAAAAATTGAAGTTGTTGGTATAAATGCTTCAGTGCTTAGTCGGGGGAGAATTTAGAAATTTGTAGAAATTTTCACCAGCCTCAGCCTGATGTTGAATTTTATTTTTCAGAGAGACAAAGAGAAGAAACGCAAAATGGAGTTGGTGGAGATGAAAAAGTTTCTGACAGTGGGTCCATTTGAGTGCGCATGGGGAGAGGAATTTCGGTTCAAAGAGGCCGGCCGGGGATGCATATCTTTTGAGGCCTCTGCACAGAATGATGTCACATTAGTTTTTCGCGAACAGATCGGCAGCCGTCACTACCATTATAAAATGGATAATCATCACAATTACACCATCATTTTGGGAAGTCATCGCAATCGACGGTTAAAAATCGAAGTTGATGGTATGTTTGCAATTCTTGGATTAAATGGTTTTTACTCAAATTTAACCAATCTAAACTGCAGCATAGCTTTTTTAACAGGGTTATTAATTATTATCCATATCTGTTTGTTTTAGAATCATATATGTTTGGGGAGGAATATTTTTTTTTGTTGGTATCTTTTCATTGAAAATATGGTTATGTTGGTGATTAATTTTTGTTAATGACATAACAAGTTTAACATAAGAAAAATTATTTTGTTCACCATAATGATCAAATGTCCGAATTATATCCGTATTTTATGTTATTTTTATTTTCTAATGAAAAATCATTTATTGAATAATATGTTAATTTTTTATTAAATAATATGTTAATTTTGTTCCAATATTAAATTAGGTATTCAAATTATATCCGTATCCATGTAATATCCGATCCATATTTGTATCCAAAAAATAAAAACGGATAAGGATATGATTTTACCACTATCCGTTCTGTATGCCATTCGTTTTCACCCCTAGTTATATGCTGCTTAATTAGCAAGGTGATTTTGGCACTTCAGTTTGAATATTTTATAATCTTGTACAGGTAAGACGGTGGTAGATGAGGCCAGTATAGGTCTATGCTGTTCTTCATCCTTTCAGAGTTACTGGATCAGCATTTATGATGGTCTGATAAGCATCGGTAAAGGCCTCTACCCCTTCCAAAACCTAGTTTTCCAGTGGTTGGATGAAAACCCTCGGTGCCAGGTACAATACGTCGGCCTTTGTAGCTGGGACAAACATGTCAGCTACCGTAATATCAATGTTTTACCATTGGAACAAAATAACAATTCCCTCTGGGGCAAATTTGATTATAAAGGGTTGGAGGAACGAACAAGTGATCGGGAAGGAGGTGATTATAGGAGTGAGAATATATTGACTTTGAGGGACTTTTGTGAAAATTGGGAATTTTCCGATTTGGTCTTTGAGGTCGGTTATGACGGAAAGGCGGTGCCGGCGCATAAACTGGTGTTAGGGGTATTTGGGGAAATCCCTTGTGATTTAGTCGAAGGTCGTGTCTTTAAGCTTCCTTTGGTTTCCTATGCTGTGGTTCGAGCCTTCTTGGAGTTTATATATACTGGCCGCACTCAGGTACTTAAAGTTTAAGTATATTGTTTGATTTAATCTGAAGGTAGAAATGAGGTAATTGCATATCAGTCCTTGAAGATTCAACCTTTTTTCAAATCATGGATCACGTACCAGTGGGTATTGTGCTATCAGTTGTACCAAAATCAAAACCCCCAAACAAAAGAATACTAATAAATAAGTAAATAAAAAAAAATAGTAATCAACTTACCTCACTTTAAGATGGATAGATTAGATAACTCTCCAAAATGAAATCATTTGTGATAACTAACCAATGGTACCAGTGTTCATTTCCTTGTTGAATTTTGTATATCACAAATTGTACATATATTTGAAAGTTGAGGAAAATTTGATAACTATATGAAAAGGCTTTGCGTAACTTTTGGTTTTTCATAAAAAATTAGATTGTAGATGAGGAAGTCGAAGCTCTTCTCAAGTTAGCAAAACAATTCAAAGTGTCATCTCTGATAAAACAATGCCAAAAATTAATCACTCGGTTGGAGAAGAATAGAAAGGAGGTTTTCACCTACTCTGGTGCAAATGTGGAGATAATGAGTGATGCGACCCGCCTGAGTCAATCGGGAGGGTTTCCTTTCGAGACACATCTTAACTTGGAGAAATTGAAGTGCTTCCTTTCAACTGGAGAGGCCAGTGATGTTAATATCTACATAGTGGGGTATGGCCTTGTTGCACGGGCCCATAAACTCATTCTTAGTCTTCGGAGCCTTCCTTTTGCTAAGGTGATTTTACATTTTAGTATTTTCTTTAGTTTTGGCTGTTATTGTACCAAATATATGGTACCAGTTACTCAGCTGTACAGTAGCCCAATTGAGCGTCGACCTCGATTACAGAAAGGTGTATTTGCAATAAGGCCATCGTTTTGATTGTGTAGCCCTATGAAGGGGTTGGAATTTCAATTCCTGGCTGAAACTCGGTATTTTATTTTTTAATATAAAAAAAGGAAGGGACGGAGTTTTAAATAACGTCCCTTTAATTTTTTCATACAAGTTTATATTACAAATTTATGTCTTAAATAAAAAAACAATCGACTGGTTTGCAATTTGGGGAAAAGTTAGATGTTTTTTGTGAATTTCTCTTATATTCTTGAGCTTGAAATGAACAATCTTGAAACTTTCAGATGTTTACAAATGGGATGATGGAGAGCAGTTCGTCAGACATCTCTCTCCAGGACGTATCACCAGAGGCCTTCTCTCTCCTGTTGAAGTTCATGTACTGCGGTGAACTGGAGATGAACGAAACGGAGATGAGCCTGTTATTACTGGACCTCCTCTTGTTGTCTGACCAGTTCGGAATAACAATGCTTCAGAGAGACTGTTCCAAGAGGATCTCAGAATGCCTCTCAGAAGTAATTTTTTATATCATTTGTTTTCATGCGTCACCTTGTTATGACTCAAAAAAAATTTATACTTGCATATGTTATAACCAATCTGATCATCATTTGTGCCTCACTTCTTTTATGTTATATCGCCGTATAGTTTATATGATTATACTTGTGTCTGCAGAGGCAGTAGGATATTCTGATGTTTATGGTATAATTTTAAAATCTTGACACAAAATAATCCTAATTGGAGGAGGATGTTACAATTCATTGTCAGATTTGGAATATACTTTGCCCCCTTTGTACTGTTGATTATTTGCCAAGGCTCCTCTCAGATCATAATCCTATTATTTTGAAAACTTCTCAGGGTGTTACTCCTTCCCCTAGACAATTTAGATTTGAGAAAACCTGGCTTAAGGAGGAGGAGTTTAACATAGATATTTAGAGTGAGGCTATGGTCATATATGCATAGCTCGGATTGGTCCGTACTATGGATCAATATCTTTGTTTTTAATGGTCAAATAGTCGATCTGAACCATTCAACATGATCTCCATATGAAAATGTACTTGCAGACTAAATTTTTACATTTTTTAGTATTTTTTAGTATTCTTTTCACTTGGTAGAAACTCACTACTTTTTAATGGTCTAGAATTTTTAGATAAAGTGCTTTTCTACCTATCTAAAAAAATTGTAAAATTTGATCTTCAAGTACATTTTCGTATGGATACCGAACGATTCAAATCGATTGTTTGAACTTTGAAAATGGAGATATTGATCCATGGTACAGACCAATCGGCGCTATGCATAGTACCATAGCCTCGCTCAGATGTTTATATCCAAAGAGTAACATAACAATATCTGTTATTGCAGGATACAGTTTGTCCAGTATTGGAAGTTGTTTCATGGGTTCCGTCTTGTAAGTCGCTTGAAGAAGCATGCAAACGTCACTTTGCCATGCATTTTGATTATTGCACAACTGCAAGCTCTGATTTTGTCTCTTTAGATGAAGCCACTTTTAAAGAAATACTCCAGGCAAGTTATCTTCCTAGAATATAAGACCCAGTCAAACACTGTTAACAGGGCAGAACTAGAAAACTTTGCAAAATTTGATCTCCAAGCACATTTTAATATGGATATCAAATTGAATGGTTTGGATCGGTTGTTTGGAAATCAAAACTAACGATTTATAATCCAATGTACAAGAGGAACTATACATTGCAATGGACCATAGCCCAACTCATATATATATATATATATATATAATATAGATCTATTCCAATTGTCGGACTTCAAATTCAAATTTTATTTTTAACGATTGTCAAAATTGTCAACTCAATCCATTGTCAATGCATCCAACTTAAAATATGTAATTAGGGTTATACCCTACATCATCCTGCATGGATGTCAGGTTTATTATTAAATTCAGAATTTGTGAAATTTATCATAATATAAGAAGGTGAAGAAATCTATTGTATTACAAGTAGGGAATGTACAAATAAGTCCACAAAATAAAGTCAGAAAACTGAATGTTTTTTGTTTATTTTTCTTTGGCAACAGCATCCTGATATGACAGTAACATGTGAAGAAAAGGTTCTGAATGCAATATTGGTATGGTGCATGCAAGCTAATGAGATATGCGGGTGGGCCCAAATAGACGACCTCCTCAGATCATCAGATCCTGCACAACTCTTTGGAGAGAGGATTTCTTTGCTTGATGCTCTTTTACATTTTGTTCGATTTCCATTAATGCACTCCTCTCTTCTTAACAAGGTACGCTCATCTTTCTATGTACTAAATTTTAGTAATCTTTTACCAATCCATGGCGCAAAAAGGTTAAACTTTTTTCTTCATAGGTTTGGTCTTAATTCTTAAATGAAGGAAATAAAGAATATGTAAAAAGTTGATAATAGTCAAACTGATGAAATTTATATGGCAACAGTTCCAGCTGGTACAGAAAAATCTCGTATGTGATTAGATGTCAATTGTTTTACGAGCTGAACCTTGGAGTAGCTTTACAAATTAGAGGAAATGCTTATTTCTTTCAATTGAATTTGCTAACATATTGTTCTTATCCTTTTTTTTTTGCCTTCTGACAGCTGAAGGATAGTACGCTTTATCAGGAAATCTCTACTTTGATGAAGTTGGTAAGTTAAATATCAAGACTCAGGAGTGAGGGGCTACAGTGCTTTGCAAAGTGCAGAACGGTTTGTGCTATGGATCAATATCCCCGTTTAAAAAGTTCAAACATTCGATCCGAACTGTTCAAATGATCTCCATATAAAAATGTACTTGGAGACCAAATTTTTAGAAATTTTTTACTATTTTTTTAGATAGGTAGAAAATCACCCAATCTAAAGATTTTGAACCATCTGAGAGTAGTGATTTTCAACCTATTTAAAAAATAGCAAATCTTTTTTAAAATGTAAAATTTGGTCTCCAAGTACATACACATAGGGAGATCATGTTGAGTGGTTCGGATCAACTGTTTAGACTTTGGAAACGGAGTTATGGATCCACAGCATGAACCGATCCGTGCTTTGCAAAGTACCATAGCCTCACTCTAAATATTAGTTCAGCATGCAACTTTTTTTTTAAATTAATCCTCATCCTTTGTACTTCTATTGAAACCTATAAAAATGTTACAACTATGTATTGGCTAGGTTGAAGAGGCCATTCAATTTAACAATGCCGGGTCACCAATTACGATAATTGGCCAAAGGTTAGTCGCTGATGATTTTTTCTTTCTATGGTCTTCAGAACTTTACCTTGTTGAAAACCATTTTCATTTTTTCTTTTCCGTGATTATTTAGTGAAAGGTATCAGCATAGAAGGTCATGTTACAAAGAACTACAATACATATGTGACGGGGACAATAATGGCGTCATGTATTATGCCGGCACTTCATTTGGTGAACATCAATGGGTCAATCCTGTTTTAGCTAAGGTAAAAAATTATCAAATATTTACTATAATTTTTCAACTTTCTGGTTTGTTCATAATATTGTTACTGATGTTCTTATTAAATTTCAGAAAATTACAATGACAGCAAGCAGCCCTTCATCTAGGTATACTGATCCGAAAGCCTTAGTTTCTAGAACATACCAGGTAAAACAAACGAATTCCATAATCATCTAATTAAATAAAATAAATAGCTTTTCTTTGGTTCGTTGGATTCTTAACACTTAACAAGGTGTATGTTTTGGTGTGACTTAGGCAACATGTTTTGCGGGCCCACGTATGGAGGATGGTCGGAACTGTTCTTGGTGGATGATAGATCTTGGCCAGGATCATCAGGTGAATAAATGAAGCTCCTTTGTATAATATATTTTGTTAATTAAAACTGACAGCAAAAGCGAAAAGAGAATCAACAAATTGGGTAAAATGGGTACATATTTCTCTTAAGCAGGCTAAATCCCTCTTAAGCTCCTTTGGACCAATTAGAAGACTAAATATTTCTCAGCATGCTACATATTTTTTATTTTTTTAATAAAAGGTAAAATGAGTACTTTATAAATTTAAAAAGAGTTAATAGAAAAGTCAATAAATTGGTAAATTTGTGATTTTTTGAAATTAAGAAGGGTAAATATGATATTATGAAGTTTAGAGGGGGAAAGTGTAATTTTGAGATTTTTAAGGGGCATACATGAAATTTTCCCAGAAATTTTTGAATTATAATATTGATGTGCAGCTTTCATATTTTGTAATCCTTAGTTAAATGTACAGTATATTTTGTTTCCTGAAGTTATTATGATCTCTGAAGGCGCTAATAACATTTCATTTTGAAATGGCAGTTGATGTGCAATTACTATACAGTGAGGCAAGACGGCTCGATGGCCTTCATGAGATATTGGGCTTTTCAGGTACAAATTAAGATACCAGGCTAGGGAGTCAATGGGTACGGTACCCGGAACATTTTTAGTTACCATTGGTTTAATTCCTAATTAAACCAATACCACTCAAATCAACTTTTTTCTATAGATACTATTCACGCTTCTCCAGTCCGTGTATCAAATGGTGCCCTTCCCAGAGTGCACACCAAATTAAGCAGTTTTCTACACCGCTCATCAGATCAAAAATTAATTTACATGGATGGCAAACGGGTTTTCACCCGTTTATAGTTGGCACTATTACTATTTTTCCTGCTCAGGACATGTGTAATGCCATGCTACCTGAATTCATATCCTCTGCATTAACTCAAAAGAGAATCTTTTGAGTTATGAATCTTGACTGTCCGATCTGTTTTAAGATTCATACGAACTAAATCTGCACTAATATTAAAGAGCCCCCTAGGTTATAGACACGAGCCGGATTGGCTCCGTTTAAAATCAGACGGTTGAAATTTATTAACTCAAAAGATTCCCTTTTGAGTTAATGCAGAGGATACGGATCCATGCTACCTGGCCTCCAAGATGTGAATCCTGTAAAGTATGTGCACACAAGAACCGATAAAGTATGGCATCTTCAAAAAAAAGAATTCAGAATAGGTCCGATGTCCATCGGACCTACTTTGGTTCAATGGGTGTAATCACCGTCCAATTAACATTAAGATTCGTGTGTCTGCTTTAATTTGCATGCACACAGATCTTGATACTGATTGGACAGTGTTGGCACTAATTGAATTCAAAAGTAGGTCTGATGCCCATCAGACCTACTCCTATCAGTAAAAAAAAAGGTCCAATACTCCAATGAGATAATAATATATAGTTCAGAAATAATTTTCTGGATATATCAATTCCTGCTACTTATAAAATTAATTAACCATAAAAAACTGAATGAACCAAAAAAAAAAAAAAATTGGTGCGCACTCTGGGGAAGGGCATCATTTGGTGCACGCCTCCAGTTAGAGCACCAAATGGTACCCTTCCCTAGGGTGCGCACCAGCTTAGTTTGGTGTGCGGACTGGAGAAGCGTGGGTGGTATTTTTGAAATAAGTTGATTAGGGTGGTAATTGTTTAATTAGAAATTAACCGGGTGGTAACAAAAAAAATTTTAAGTACGATACGGATTGGGCGAAGGCATTTTCATACGTACCCATACTTGCATAGACTAAGCCTTACCCCATAGGCCCAAAGGCTACCCTTACCATTAAGTTTTTGCCTAATCCATACCCTTCCCTTAAATAACAGATAAAACAAATGACAAGTAATTATCGAATAAATTAATATTTATATAATTTAATATAAAATATAACAAATAAATATATATATTAAACACATCGTAATATCATAAAATATAAAAATTATAAATTTTTATCCCATTAGTTTAAAAATTATAAATCATTAATCAAATATAACGAGATATAAAATGTTGTATAATTCAATTTTGTCATAGTTACTAATTAAAAAACAATATAAAATGTTTAATAAATTAATTTTATTGTAAATTACTATATAAAAATTATATAAAATGTTGTATAAATCAATCTAATTATAATAACAAAAAATTATATAGTTATATAGAAAAATAAAAAATACCATATATAATTTAATATTTATCAATGACTTTGTAGGGTAACGGGTATGAAATAGCTCTTACTCATACTCTTA
Source organism: Carex kokanica (assembly GCA_025461125.1). NCBI lineage: Eukaryota > Viridiplantae > Streptophyta > Magnoliopsida > Poales > Cyperaceae > Carex > Carex kokanica. The sequence goes on along the minus strand of JAJGRX010000840.1, from coordinate 756,703 downwards.
CCCGATAAGCTAATGAAAATATTTTCTTACCCATATCCATATCCATACCCATACTTGTTAAGTTAACAAAAAAAGTTCTTACAGATACTTGCTTTATCGAATACAATACGGGCCGGATAAACGGTTAAAAGAGTTTCATTGACAACCCTATACCAGGCTTTTGTACACATTTCGACAAGTTAAACTGACAATTCAAGGATCAGAATTTTCATTTCTCTTTCTTACAGTTGTTACTTCACCAATTGGGTTCTCAATTTAACCTATGGGTCCTACGTATCCAAAATTTGCAATTATCAGTTTCATCTAACTCTTATCTTAATTACCTGCACTTCTAAACGTTGATTTTTTTTTTCTTCTCCTAGGGATCAATGGATGGTGAAAATTGGATGAACTTACGAGTGCATGAAAATGACCAGACCATCTGCTGGCCTGGCCAATTTGCGTCGTGGCTGATTAGTGGGCCCTCGGCACTGCTTCCTTTCAGGTTCTTTAGAGTAATTCTGACGGGACCGACTGCCGGGGATAACTCCTCACTGGACCTTTCCATTTGCTTTATTGAACTGTATGGCTATTTTCGCTAGATCAAGGGTGAAAATGTGTGCGTGCGTGTGTGTGTTAGAGAGAGAGATAGACTTTACTTCCTGTATTTCAATAGAATATAATCGCTCATGGATGGAATTGAACGGTTTGTGCTTGGATTAAATAATGTCTAGAAGAAAAACTTTTCATGTGGAGGGAGAAAATGAGTTGGCAAATATAATTCTTAAAACTTATCGAGTGAGGTTATGGTACTTTGTAATTGTACATAGATCTATGCTATGTATTCATATTTTTGTTTTTAACAGTCGATTTGAATTTTTCAATATGATCTTCATATGAAAGTATATTTGGAGACTAATACATTTTCTACATTTTTTTTTTTTATTTTTGTATATAGCTATCACCTGATCTAAAAATTGTGGAAAATTGTGGACCATTTGGAAGTAGTAATTTTCTATTTAAAAATATAGTAAAAAGAATTTTAAAAAAAATATAAATTTGATATATAAATATATTTTTATATGGAGATCACGTAAGAAGTTCAGATCCACAATTTATAGGTGGGGTTGGGGATGCGAGAGAGAGAGAGGGGTTGTTTTGTTTTGCATTTTTTTTTGTAATCAACAAAAATTGAGTAGAACTAGGGTGTTCTTAGATTTACCAAGTCTTTTTGTGAACTCAATTTTTAAATCTATTGGATTGGCTTCAAACGACGAATTCAAACCGTTAAAATATATCTATCTTACGAGTAATACGTCTACATTCAAAAATTTTAAACTTTCGAATTGCATGTATTCCTTTTAAAGATAGGTTATTAGTAGAAATGATTAGAGGTGCAGTAATTTGGACAGTTTTGCTTGAACATAACAAAGTATGTTTTAAGGGCATTGCCCCTGCCACAGCTAAAACTTTGGAGACCAAAATTATTGCTTTAACTAGTTTCTAATATCAGTCTAGGAATGATGATTCATTTTCAGATTTAAACCTCATAATTCCTTCTGATGTTAAGGAATTACCAGATCAACTTCGGGAGGAGGAGGAGGAGGCAGTGGAGGTCCTCACATTCATGGCAAAGCTGGAGGACATAAGGCCTCATGACCCTTTTTTGGCCATTATCAGGGATGATATTGGTCCTAGCTGCCCTCTCAGTCCAATGTTTGGTGTAGACAGGAATGATGATGGAGATGTTGACTGGAATCTGTTAGACTACTGATACTTAGTGTTATATGGTGCTTTTGTATGTTTTTTGCAAGTCTTTTGTTTAGAACAGTTCTATTTTGTTGTTGCAGGTTTCTTTTGTTGTTGGATTAAGCTGTTTACGTATATTTGTTGATATTTTGATGGTATATGTTTGTAACTGATATTATGGTTGAGTTTTAGGTACATGCTTTAGGTACCTAAACTCAGCCCTCCTGGTTTCTAATGAAATCGGTGGATCTTGAATCCACTACTTTTAAAAAAAAATTAGTATAAAGTCAAGCGGTCAAAATTGAAAGATTTATAAATTAATTTTAATGCATTCATTTTTTGAATATTTTTTTACCACTTAACTCTATACAAAATTAGTTTGATAATTTGAAATTTTCACATGTAGACGCATCACTCGTAAGGTAGATGGATTTCAACGGGTTGGATTCATCGTCTGAAACCAATCCGATAGATTTTAGAGTTGAATTCACAAAGAAACTTGGTGAACCTAAGAACACCATCGTTCTACTCACAAAAATGAATGTTTGAGAATTTTTTGCATAACAAGATTTTTTTTTTTAATCCTATTTATTTGTTGTTTCGACGCATCAATAAACTTGAAATGAGATTGTGCAAGTTATATAAAATGGAACCCAATCAAATTAAACCATACCTAGCGTAATTAATAAGTCCCCTCTAAACAAACCCAAAGATCTAATTATCGATATCTTGATCTTATTAATTTAAGAATTTTAAAAAAGTGAGTATATTAAGAAAGTGAGGTGATAATTGTCGTTCAAAATTTTGTTCTTTCTCATTTAGTACGATTTTTTTTTGCTTTAACATTCGTGTAGGATTTAAAATGTACAAATTTATTCTTTTTCGTGTATAAAAATCATGCCAACACATTACATGCGATCTGAACAATTTGATCCGAAAAAGCGAAATCATTCCCCCTTCAAAAAAATAAAAAAAAAATGAAAACACTCGTGTAAAAATCTAAAAGATTATTTAAGCAAATTCAGAAAAGAATGGTTGTCATTTGTTAATTTAACGTGACCTTTTCTTGTTCTCTTTAATATATATCTTGTTTCAAACAATTTGGTGCTGAAAGAATTTGTTTGGCATAGTATAAATTAGTGCCAAAGACTTACTTTAGATCTACTAGAAATGCTAATTTAAGATCTGGCTATCAAGTCAAGATGCGTAGAATAAAATAAGTCGCCTTTGGTCACTCTTGGATCTATTCGACTTTGACTATAATTAATGGCATTTATATCGAAAATAAAATTTATCTAAAAGGATACCAAATGAAGTTAACGTGCTTCTATACTCACCGGCAACTTTTACAATTAGCCACTCACTGTTTGAAATGGCCTCCTTTAAGAACCAATCAAAGAGTGCCATGTCAAGCATTAGTAAGTTTTCCCGTAAAATTTCATTATTAGGCAGATTAGTCCTTAATGATATTATAATATAGAGCGAATCAACCGCGCTCTCAGTCAGATCCCTCATGAAGGTTTCCTTCATGCTCACTGCCCCGCCAAGCTACAGCTCACGGCTCACAACGATCTTGCCAAAACCTCGATTATAAATTCGACTGATTTGAGGGGCTAATTCGCATTGCTCTTTGAAGCTTCTAGAAAGAAAGTTCTAGATGAGAGTGTTGAAGGTGTGGTACGTGGCGGCGTTGGCCTCGGGCATGACCGCTCTCTATATCTATTTCTCCGGCGTCTCCAACTCCGGTGCCATTTCTCTTTTCCTTTTTCCTCTTCTTTCCGATTTAATAATTTCTTTGGTTGAAAGGTGTTTGCGTTAATTGGTTTTTCTTTTTTGCATTTGGAGACCTTAATTATACCTGAAAAGTTCAGTTTTCTTTTAATAACATCAAACTCCAAAAATTGAAAGCTTGAGCGGTAGATTTGTCAAGTCAGAAGGTGAATTCTAGTGCTAGTTTTGAAGGTATATTATATAAATAAATAAGGATTCTGTTGCTAGTTGCTCACACTTGCTTACTATTGTAGTGTTAGCTTCTTTCAAACTTTTCTTTCATGTTGCGCCGTTTTGGTGTTTAATTGTATAATTTGAGGGTAAATGGTGGGTCTTGTTTAAATTTTGTACAATTCAAGCCTAGTTGAGATGTAGTAAAAGAATTTAGGGTCATTTGTAACTGACGGTGCAATTGAGCACTGCTTTCATTTAATTCGGGGCTTAATTGCATTATTGAAAGTGTCAGTACTATACTGATGAGGTCGCCTACCAATGTGTACTTTCCATTAGTTTTAACCCTTTACCGTAAAACTTATCTTATTCTAATACATATTTTGTATGTTATTGAGAACTATCATTTTTCTGTTCATATCCCATTTCCTTTAGATGATTTATATGAGCTTTCAAGAACGGATAAAGGAGCCTTGGCGGCGTTACAAATTGGTTTTAGTAAGTGTGTGGTGAGTTTTCTTCCAATTTTATTTGTCGAGTCTTTATTTAAATCCTCTTTAGTATGTACGTTTGTACACGCTTTCTGAAAATGATTCTAGTGTCTTTTCAACCTTAGTTATCTTTTTGCACTTGTATCACTTTTATATATGGTGTGGTCATATGTGGAGCAAAAGATTTCTGTACCAGTACCAGTGAATTATACAGTACCAGCAGGAATATGTTGGTACCAGACATGACAAAACAGATTTGGTTGCTGATCTTAGCTACCAAAATAGTAAATATCTTTTGGTGTTGTTAATGTTAAAGAGGAGGGTTCAAATGACTCTATTTTTCATGTCTCCACGTTAGTCTTTTTTAATAACAAAACTTTTAAAACTCAAACAACAAAATAAAATAATCAGATGTGATCTATATTACTTTCTCTACACGTGTATAGAAAATTATCACTTTTCAACTTTGTTTTGATATGTATCAATAACTTGAAAATTCAATATCCAGAAACTATCCACTATAGTGCATTTTTGCAAGCACTTGATGCCAATCAAAACAAAATCAAAATGTTGTAATATGTTTATGCTTGCTTAGAGAAAATGATATAAATCATATTTAACGGTTTCTTTTAATATTCATTTTTATTAAAACATTGCCAGTGGCAACTTCTTATAGTTTGACTTTTAATCTGCCAAAAAAAAAAAATTGCAGAATCATAATGGACTGGGGTTAGAAGCTGTGACACAGAAGGATTTTTGCCGAGTAACATTGAAGTATCCTAGCGACACTGTCTCTTCGTGGGTGAGTTTGAATATATAGATCTAATATTGCTTATTGTGCAGTCTTTTTTTTGCAAATGACCCCTTAAATGTTGTATACCCTGAAAAAGAAGAAATGCCTCATGTTCTCCTATAACATGGGAGTACTCTCTTATATACCGAGTTTCTTCAAAAGTACCTCAAGATCCTTTTATCATTTATTCTGATATACAAAAACCATTCTAGAAGATAAGGGTTACTCTGGACGTCCGGGGTCCGGAGGACACTTATGATTCGGAAGGGAAAGATGCACATGAATTCCTCTTTTCATGTATGTGTGTGTCTTGCAGTTGGGGGGCTGGGGGCAGTAGGGGATGCGTACAGCCCTCCTTTTATTTTATTAGAGTAGACTTTAAGATTTTATTTGGTGGTCAATACTTGAATTTATTTATTGTACTCTACTGTTTGCTTATATTTTAACTACTATTTTTATTTTATTGGAGTAGACTTTAAGATTTTTTATTTGGTGGTCAACACTTGAATTTATTTATTGTACTTTACTGTTTTCGTAACTATCTCTTCTTTCAAATTACAGAGGGATACAAAAACAGGAGATGTAGAGGGCTTATCATTTGATTTTAATCTCTGTGAAGCTGTTGCCACATGGGAACAGGTAGGAAATATGTCTTTCCTTATTGTAAAAAATAAGAGCATTACCTTTTCCACGTTTAGCTCACCTTATCATTTAAAGTACCTAATCTAATGATAATTTTCGGAGGGTTGAATGCCAGTTAAACAGTTCTCAAATAAGAAAAAAAGTTGCCAGTTCTTGGTTCCATTTTGTTTGGGTTGTCTTTGTTAGATATTTTGGGTTTTAGTTGAACAAAAGCCAATTTTCCAAAGGTTTATGTTCTATTTTCTAGTTTTAGAGGAACTCCTTTGGTTTTAAAAAAAATATGACATATTGGAATTTAAAGATAAGGCGAAGGGATTTATTTATTGTAGGTTAGAAATAGTACAACCATACTGACGAAGGAGTATATTGATGCTCTTCCAAATGGTTGGCATGAATACGCATGGCGCAGGATCAACAAAGGAACCCTTTTGTAAGTGCCATATGTTATTTGTAATGACTTTTCTATTTTCCCCCAGAAAGGTAGAAATATCTAATACCCCCCTTCCCCCCAAAAAAAATAAAAATAAAAATAAAATAAAAGCATAATTAAATGGTTTAGGTGAAGCAGGGTTATGGGGAGGCTAAAACCTTTTATTTTCTATTATTGAAAAGAGCAACTATTGCTGCCTGTCCCTTTAAACTAGACACCAACTTTTCACTAAGATAAATCTAATTAAAAATTAAAAAACATAAGCTGGTTTCAGGAACCGTCATCGACCAACTAAGAAACCTCCAAAATGGTGACCCCGACAGCAGCCTGAGCCACCCAAACAAAACTCCAAAAATAGGCATGAATTTTAGTCTAGTACCAAATCCATGCAAGCTCACTTTTGTACACCAATTATTATCTTATAATCTCTCGAGCTCTCTCACGACTAAGAGACCCCTCTTTCTCTAACTCCCATGCACCTCCCTGACTTATGTATCAGTGGTTCTTTGATGTCCATCAAGCATCAATTCTATGAGTTTCTATGTGTCTCCTAATTTCCTTGTCAAAAAATGCAACAAAGAGATTGTAAGGGAAGCAATTGCTCTTACACCTTTTGCATGAATCCCCTTGAAAACTTGGTCTGTTATGTTCATTCCAAGTTACCCTCAAAAAGCAAAACGTGATGATTTCTAGAAAAAAAATCTTTCCAACAACTTAAGTTCATGACCCCTCAGTTCTTCTCATCTAACACAATTAGAAGCCACAATATTAATTCTTGTTGACCCAAAACCCTAGCTAAGGATTATTTATAATCAAATGAGGTATGGTTTCTTCCTCCTGACCTAAAGGCGAAATTCATCACCTTGCCGTCCTTGATTCTCTGTAATAAAATTGGAAATTTGGAATTCAATCCATTCCTGTTCCGACATTATATTGGGAAGGCATGTTTGATATAGGTACGAGTATGTCATGTAAGAACAGAAATCCTTGTACAGTTTTGTATGCTAGTTTTATTTGCAAGACTGAGCATTTTGAAATAGCCGGGAACACATAAATACACCCCTAAAATATTCTGGTCTATGTTGCTAACTATATTTTTCTTTTTCATTTGTTCAGAAATAATTGCAAAAACAAAACATTGTGCATGGAAAAACTAAAATTAGTTCTTCCAGAAACACCCCCTTATGTGCCTCGTCAGTTTGGAAGGTGCGCTGTGGTTGGAAATTCAGGGGACCTTTTGAAAACGAATTTTGGAGAAGAAATTGACAAGTTTGATGTTGTTATTCGAGAAAATGGTGCTCCTATCCAGGTTATCTCTTGAAGACTGCCTTTTCAGATAACAAAACATATTTTAAATTTGCAATTAGGTCCCTGCATCATTACTGTCACAGGAAATAGCATGTTATAAGTATTAAATTGGATAAAAATGTCAAATCTACCTCTTGTCATTGCATATTTACTTTAGTTTAATTCAACTGATATTTTTATTTGCTTTCAAAATTCTTTGCAATCCTGAGCTCGAGTTACATTAAGTAGCTTGTTCGAAGGTACATGGTTTGTTTTTGTGTCACGATATGCTAAAAAATTGGTGTCAAATTGCAAATAACCAATATGAATCATGTATTAACTTCTGAATTTGACTCCTGCTATTAATAAGGCAGTATTTGATCTTATTTCTTACTTTCTTGTCACAGAATTATACCAAGCACGTAGGGAGAAAGAGTACTTTCAGGATCCTTAACAGAGGATCTGCCAAGGCACTTGATAAAGTTGTTGAATTAGATGGTATAGTAAATTTTCATGGTCGTTAAATACTTGCTAAACATTTTATGTTCATACATTTAAAATCATTATGTTTTGACTTTGTTTTATGAAAATCAAAGCATGTGATTAATTAACTGGTGTGGACAAATAAAGTGCATTGATTTGTGACTCTTCCAATCCTATGAATATAATTATCAAAATGAGGTGATTCTCTAGAAAAATATAGAGCTGGTGAGCTAGATTAGTCATTATAAGTCAGCGCTACCCTGGACTCATTGTCTATGGTAATACAGTTTTCAAAGTGTATTAATTAAGGTACATTCAATGTAGAAAGTAGAAAGGAGGTGCTGATTGTAAAGACGACCATACATGATATCATGAATAAAATGATCCAGGTACATTTTTTTTGCTGTTGTTAGTTTGTATAAAGAGCTGAAATTTTCTCATTTTAATTTAATCTTTATATATATTTTTTTATCTGTGAAACATAGGAAATTCCAATAAAAAACCCAGTGTACCTAATGCTAGGCACCTCATTTGGTTCTTCAGCTAAAGGCACAGGTCTCAAAGCGCTTGAATTTGCGCTGTCTATGTGTGATTCTGTTGATATGTATGGATTCACTGTTGATCCTGGCTATAAAGAATGGTACCATAAAAAATCCTTATTTTGAAAATACTTTTTAAGAAAAAAAATGTTCCCACTTCTCATCATGGTGGCGGAGAACCAAATTTAAGTTTTATATGTTTTCTTTTCAGGACGAGATATTTTTCAGAATCAAGGGGAGGCCATACTCCTTTGCTTGGCCGAGCTTATTATCAAATGATGGAATGCCTTGGGGTATGTCTTGCTTTGACTATTCAGTCTTTGTCCAAACTTTTGCAACAAATTTATTGTTGACTGTACAACCAAATCTACCTCTCTGTAGTAAATGTGTTATTAACCCCAGGAGTGAGGTTATAGTAATATGCATAGTATGGATCAACTCGTGCTATGAAATTGTATCTCCGTTTTCAAAGTTGAAATAGTTGACATGAACCGCTCAACATGATCTCCGTATGAAAATGCACTTGCAGACCAAATTTTACATTTATTTGAATTTTTTTACTATTTTTTTCTGATAGGTGGAAAATCACTTGATTTTAAAATTCTAGACCATCTGAAAGCGGTGATTTTCTACCTATCTTAAAAAATAGTAAAAAAATTCTAGAAAATGTAAAATTTGGTTTCCAAGTACATATTCATATGGGGATCATGTTTAACAGTTCGGATTGACTGTTTGAACTTTTCAAATAGAGATATAGATCCATAATATGCATATTACCATAGCCTCACTCTTAACCCCAATAAAACATTTAAATGAAGCATCAAGTGAGCTTCAATTAAGCCAAAGTAATCTGGATGTGTCCTTAACTGTGGAAATAAACACCACAAGAGTCTTATTTTGAACAAAGTTTTGTTGGTTTACATAATGACAGCTTGTGAAGATACACTCTCCAATGAGAGCAAACCCTAATAGAGTATTACGGTGGTTGCCAAGCCAGAGAATAATTAATGCTGCTCGAGTTGCATCTGAGAAAATCTTACGGTAATTGTCTCCAACTCTTTCTAAGTGCTCCTATTATTGCCCACTAATTGTCAAGAGTTCACCTTTGCATAAAAGATAATCACTGTACTGTTCCTAGTACAAACATATTCAGTACCCTGGTCTGATGCATAAATTGGTGAGATTGATTGAGAAGCACCGGAAGGTGTTTAATTAAAAGAAAATTTTATCAACAATACCTCAGTAAGTGATAGGGATTTTAATTTATATTATGTTTTTTTTTTCTGACGAGTTGATTTATTTAGTGTTATTTAACTTTTATTGTTCCCCCTTTGGCACATACTAGGAGGGTAGGAGCAGGAATGGAGGGTCCATTGCGTAGCTGTTCTATCATTAGGAGGAGAGAGAAAGCAATGGAGAAAAGAGAGAATATGGTTCAGTCTGGACTAAGAGAGGCTGCAATCAGACATCAGGAATACACAGAAGGTGCTACATTGTATCCAATGGAGAAACACCCTGGTCATGGAATGGTTTGCATGGTTCCCTCTAAATAGAAAATTTTATATTCTTGAAGCTCGAAGATAAATTAGACAAGTGACCAGATTAGAGTTCAACAATAGTCTCATATTAATTTTGTTTGCTTTTTCTAAGACCCAGTATCAGAGGGGATTAGTTGAGAAAATAGAAAAAGGTCTCAAGTCTCACGTTAGTGTTCTAGTAGAAATTAGAAAAAATTTAAATTTCAAAGTATTTTAGGGTGTTTTGTAACAGTATAACACTATTTCATTAATTTTGGTAAATGCTTGTGTTTTTGTTTTGTTTTAGTGAATTCCTCCCATTTTCTTTCAGATTTTGACACCTTTATAAATTGTTATTCATTTATTTTGATGGGCAGCTAAAAATGATCTGGTATCAATGATTTGAAAAGCTTGAATCTTATGATCTTATCCATAATTAGTCAAATTGACATTTATATTCTCTATTTTCGGGAACGAATGAGGTGAAAAATTGAAGATCAATGATTATTTGGTTACGTAAATTGTTTATCCCTTAAAATGGTATATCAATATGCATGAATGATTGCAGGGTAATTACATTGAGAAAGATTTATCTGATTTTATAGATAATGAAATAACTATTCAAAGGTTTCAAAATATGAGGACTCCAAGAGGAAGGCTAATTTAATTATTTTTGTTGATAATTTTGTGCATATAATTTGATCACTGGTCAGGATGTATTTTGATGTGGAAAAAATTCTAAATCTATGTTATGTTATTGGAACATATAAAGCTTTTCGCTTTATTTTTTTTGTATTTTTTTTGTCTACACCCTTACTGATTGTCTGGTTTTGCCTTTGCCTCTGCCCTTGCAGCAGGGGTGGATCCAGAATTTTCGTCATGGTGTGGCAAAAAAAATATTAAATTGAGTTTAAATACCTCATCGGTTTATATCCATTAACCAATTTGGTACTCAATAAAAAGCAATGCTTTGCTTTGACTTGTAATTTCTAATGCTTTGACTTATAATTATAATTATCAATTAAAATTTAACAAATTTATTTCAATTTTAACTCTAAATTTAACCCAAATTACAAATCAAACGTTCAAAGGGGGGCAAAAAAAATTTCAGGGAGGGCAAAGTCAGTCGGAACTGATAAGCCTCCACTGAAACTCAAAATTCAGGGGGGGCAGCTACCTCTCTGAATACACCTGGGTCCACCCCTGCCTTGCAGCTCATAAATGCATGAAACTAACAAGTTTTGGAATGACCAAATCAAAGTGACATATTAAGTATTACCATTTATTAACCAAATTTATCATCGTTATAGTCATATCATCTATCCTATTAATGCAACATAGAACATTTTAATGGAGCCCAATTAAATAATACTAATATATATAAATGATGCAATGTCCGTCCTTTCATGCATTAACCAACAAGTGGTTAAGTTAAAAGAAGAAACCAAAAATTCACCTATTGACACAAGAAATATAAAGAAGAAACAGAGACATGCATGATCAAGCTAGAACAAAAGCAATTTTGCTAGGTTTACTGCTTTATCAAAAACAGATATAATTAATTAGATAATAATGAGCTCAGCTGAAATCCAATAAAAGATGTAATTAATAGTATATTTAAAGAATGCTTATAACTAGTAGAAGTCAAGTCAAGAACCAAATTAAATTGTATCATTACATGATCCTGAACAATTATATATGCTAGTTATATATGGATGCAGTAATTAAATTACAAAAGTGTAGCTAATTAACTTTTCCATACATTTGAACTAAGTAACAAATTAAACTACTTAACCAAAAGAACAATTCAAAACACAAGCCTAATTGATCCGATGATTTCAATAAAGAAATGAAAAAACATCAAACCAAGACTGCTCCCTTCTCTGCCTGATTAGAGGGAACATCATCGGCTTTCGTATTCAAGTCCAGGTTGTCCGGCAGTTGCCCCGGGCCCCATCCATCTATATCTGTTGTAATGAGGAGACCGACATTGAAGGATAAAAGATCATCCTCGTCAGCTGTCGATGGGCCCCAAGGGTCAGGGCGAGCCAAGGCCGCTCCCTTCTCCCTCTGACTCACTGTCAACTCGAATTTCCGTTTCTGACGAGGTGGCTCCCACTCATCAGGCTCATAAACCTCCCACACCTTGAGCCCACCAGCCCACCAGCAAGAAACCGGCTTTCTCTGATGAACTTCCCTCTCGTCATCACCATCATATTGTTCATCATCGAGCAGGGTCCACCAGAACCGCTTCCAGCAAGTGCGGCAGGTGTGGCGGCAGGTTGCAGGTGACTCTCTATCTGCAAACTTCCTCTTTATCTTGCCACCCATTTTGGAGGTTGGCAAGAGACAGAGAAATACAAAGAGAGAAAGAAAGGTAATAAATAAGAAATGATGATGGGGTTTATATATACACACACACACACACACACGCTCTTCTATATCTGTAGTTAGTTTGTTACTTTCCATATATATGTACGCTCTTCTTTTGTCTTTTTTTATTTTTTAATTAAAGGACACAATATATTTAGCATGCCGACGGTAAGCACAGAAAATAGAAAGCCCTACCAGATAAGCGATGTCAGTCTGAGATGTGTAGTCACTTAATTAGCTTTATAAGTAAAATTAGCTTGCACTAGATAATTTTATGAGTAAAATTAATTATGTACTAAGAAATCTTCTCCATATCCAGAATATATATATATATATATATATGTACATAAAACCATTCCTCCAATGACTACATAAGGGTATAACTATATACAAAATATATAGGAAGAAATATTTCTCGCTTTTAGAAAATAATTGGTAAATTACATATAATATTAATGTTGATTTCAGGTATATACATACATGCAGAATTGCTGCTCAAATTATACTTCACACATGATGAGTACTGGAAACTGAAAGACTGAATCTTTTTGTATTTTCATTGATCAAATGTTTAGTACAAGCACATGTATTTATAGGCAACGTTTACAAATCTAAATGGGGAGTACATTTGAACTAAAGTACTGTAGGTAATTAACTTTTACATACATTTGAACTAATTAAGTAACAAAACTAATTTTATTTTCTTTTTTTTGACAAAAATGGAAAGTACCCACCTGTTTCATATTGAAACAAAGATAATGTTCTTACAAAAGCAATGATTACTATAGTAACCATTGAACAAAAGATACAGCAACTAAAATACTAGAGCTTAAACCCCCTTAGATGTCACAAGGACAAACTAGAGTACCTAAAGCAACATCATAGAACAGTTCAGTTAAGGTAAACAACATATAAAGCTAACTAAACAGACAACACAAAGATTATCCAAATCACAGCTAGTATTAGTATAAGAAGACCATGAATCAGTAGAACCAGTAGAACTAGATGTATTAAAGGTAGAGATAGCAGTAGCATCTAAAGCTTCAATTTCAGCTAAATCTCTTAAGTAGTCAGATAGATCAGACCCTTCTATTCTAACTCAAGTTCTGAACCCTCGTCCGACCCCAGCAGGGAGCTTGTTCTTTCCTGAGTATATGTTAGCAAGTGGTCTACCTGATCCAAAAGAGAAACATTCATAGATAGGATTAAAGTTAGTTTAAAGAAAAGATCATGCATCATTCTAATTTTACACCAGTAGAACTACTGGTAAGAGCAATTATAGTAGTGCCTATACTCTTGAGTGAGGGAATAGGAGAGTTTGTAAAGCATATCTTGTTTCGGCCAATCATACAATTCAAAGAGTAGCTGCTCTCTTACAAGTTCAACTAAAAAAATGTCTTTTAAGAGTATGTTTGGTTGTAAAACAAGAATAACTAGAATAGTCAAATCAAGAATAGTTATTGTTTGTCTCATTAGAATAGTCAAATCTCAAAATCCTTAAGAATAATCTATTCTAACAAAACAAAAAAATTTGAATTTACTATTCTAGCCATTCTAACCCAACTAAACACCGAATAAGCTATTCCAAATAGCCTAACCTCAAAAATAACCTATTCTCATTCTAACCAAACATACCTGCATACTCTAAGAGAATACATATAACAGTAATTGCTTGATCTTCAGATCCTGTAATGATCCATTTTATTTTGGTTGGCGACTTCTTTTCTTCTATAAGTATTTCTTTGGAAAAAAAAAAAACAGTAAACCACTTGCTTGACATAAATATTATGTGACAAAGAAATGTACACATTATGTGTGGAGTGGAATTGGGCTCGGTTTTTTTTAGGTACGTTATTATTTTTTAAATTCTTCAAATCCATCGAGGCCTCTAAATCTAGGAATATAGCTAGTTTTATGTGCTTTTTATTTGTAAAATAAAATAAGGATCAAGTTTTTTTAATTTTAATATTTACAAAAATAGTTTTTAGTCGATCTTTAAATTTGCGATATTTCAAACGAAGAATATTATACAAAGGTTGCTACATTACTATTTTTGACTAGTTAACCGACTTGTGTACTTTTGTCCGAATTTCTTCCCTCGCTAAATTTAACGATTATCTCCGTTCCATTATTAAGCACGTTGGGTGTCCGATCCGCCAACGGCTACGATTGAAAGATTAATTTTTGGATTTAATCTTAGCTCTCCAATCACATAATTTATCTTCTTTTGATTAAATACATATGTTTTATGTGTAGAAGTTTAAATTTAGCTAGAAACATACTCGCCACATATACCGCCACACGATGCGTTACAATTAAAACTAAACATATTCTAAAATTTAGCGATATAATTTTCCGTTTCCTTATTTTTTTTGTTTCCTTATTTCTCCCTCTCCAATTGAAATTTTCTAAACGGCGGATCACAATGCAAATCAATTTTTTGTTCACTTCCTTATTTATCTACCTCTTTATTTCTATACATATTACTGTGATAAATGTAGAATATATTTCTAATTTTGTTTTTTTATGAAAATTTGTCATTTTGTATGAGAATTTATTTTTGTTATCTTATCATATATTCCGTTGCAACGCACGGACACGATACTAGTATACATATATGGATATAACGGAACCAAACAATCAAATATTGCTATATACCGGCACTATAATGTATTTTTTTTTATATAGAAAATATGCATTTCTATATATAGAAAAAATTACATAATTGGAAGAAAGTAACAAACTAACTAGGAACAAATATTTGATTTTCTATGATATCTTATCACGAAATTATAAATAATTCAAAATCTCAAATATAATTACTAGAAATATGTTTTCACTCCAATGATTGTTTGGACTATATTTTCATATAAGAATTTAATAGCGTGTTTGATTCACGTGATTCACAAAATATTGAAATTATGTAAAACTCATCTTTCTCTCATGTGTAGCATATTTTGGTGTGCATTTATGCAAAGCTCACTTTTATGCTACATCTTAACACACTAGTTATACGCACGCCTCTCTGTGCATGCTAATTAATTTGTGATTTTTTTTTTGAAAGAAGTGGCCATGCTACTAATTTTCATTAAAATGAAAATCAAAAGTTCATACATTGTTTAGCTGGTACTACCAATCTGATACCAACAACATATCTAGAATCATAACTACTTGGGTAATCAGAGAATATCTTCTTAAAAAAAAGTAAAGATTAACATTAAGAACTAACCTGTATGAAAACAAAGTGCAATTACCACCTTAGATGTAATACTAAAACACCAAAATAGTTAAAAATTCAATTAAGTCCATGTAAAATCCAAATTCTCCAAGTGCATCAGCTGGAGATCATCTTCACCAACTGTATGGCTCCCTCCTCCATTCATACGGATTGTATCCCGTGTATCTTCCATGAAAATTGCTACAGTGAAACCTGTCAGGTCCTTCACATCACAAGACAAAATTAACTTAAGTTTAGAAGTAAGATCAATATTTTGTTGTGATGCCCAAAAATAAGCAAGAGAGATCATTCTTGAACCTAAAGCTTGTATATATATATCCAAGATTCTACCATCCCGAAATTCAATCATATTCCTGTCCAACCAAATAGACCATAAAACAGCCCCTCGTATAATTTCTACAAGATTGGCATCCTTCAATGGTATACAATAATCTAGTTCCTATGACTTCTCCACTGTTGTACCATCAAACACAAAATTATTAAATATGGTTATCCAAGACCAAATGGAATGTGCCACCTGACAAGAAAGAAAAAGATGATCCACAGACTCCAAGTCTGAACAATAGACACATCTCTGATCACCCTGCCAACCACGATGACCTAAATTAACCTTGGTCAAAACTCTATTCTGCTTGAGAAGCCACAAACATATTTTTATTTTTAAAGGAATATGAGCTTTTCAAATACAATCAAAACTGTGACATGATACCCCCACCAAATTCTAACCACCTGTATAAAGAATTAACTATAAACTAACCATCTCCACATTATTTGATCCATATTATCACCTAAATGGAAATTAAAAAATTGATCGGCTATCGGACGGTCTGGATTCAAACTCATAAATTTGACGTACATCAAGAGCTTTCAAGCAAGAGTCGGGACGGATCCTCTGGACTAACTCAATTTTTTAGTTTAGATCCGGACCATCTGATCAGAATATGGACCAATCCAGCCCGAACAATAGTGAAACGGGATCCTTTAATATTCGTGCTAAATAACATTGTACGGCCCAGATTTAAAACCAAAATTGGAGGTACCTTCGGTGATAGGATTCAGCCTCAAGGGTTCTGAGGCAAAGGCAGATCGAATCGAACCATCAACCTGTTGGAATTCAGATCCAGCGAAGTAACCCAAAAATTGGGTTTTGGATCGGCACCGTCCGATTCGAATCCGTGACCATCCAACTAAAGTGGAGAGAACGCATCTCGAGAGTCAGGTTCGAATCCCGAGGCGATGTCGAGCGACGGATTCGATTCGGACGGTCCCGATCCAAAACCCAAAAATTGGGTTACTTTAGGGGATCCGGACCCCAACCTGTTGACCCAAGCCACACACAGACTCCTCTCGGTCACTCGGTCGCGCCATCTCTCTCTCTATCTCTCTACCTCTCTGTAGAAACCAATTAATGGCCTCGGCTACGGCGACGGCGGCGCTCCGCCCCCTCCGCCTTAAAGTGGTGGCCACGGCCACCTCAAATCCTCCATCTTCTTCCTATTCCCCTCTTTATTCCTCCATGCTACACTCGAACAAAGGTCTCGTTTTCTCCTGTTCTGCTCTATCTCTGCGAAGTGGGCCCCACTTTCGTCCTGGCCTCATCTCTCGCCACTACCCGTTCGCTAGAGGTGCTCTCCTAGCTCCACTTCTGTTTATTTATTATTTCTATTTTATTTTATTTTTTTGGAAAATCAGCGGTCTTTTATTCACCACCTGTTATAATAACTATTTTTTTTTGTTCTTTTAGCTCGGTTGATTTATCTCTTTTAAGGCCCTTTCAATCAATAGGTAGAACACTAGTAATCTTTGTTGGTTTGTGGCTTATTTTGCTAAATTAAATGGCATTTTAATTCTGTAGCTAGCAAGAATCTACTGATTTAACACTGAGAATAAACATTTCTGATTACCCCCTTATAGATTTGGTAATTAAATTCGTTTTTATTTCAAATATCAGAGAATAAAGGGAAAAACCGCAGAAATGTGGTGGTGGCCTCTCTCTTTGGAGTCGGTGCACCGGAGGCTTTGGTCATAGGTGTGGTTGCTTTGCTTGTTTTTGGTCCAAAAGGTCTAGCTGAGGTACTATTGAATAAACCAGTATCATTATTTTTTTTGTAGTAATCAGAGAGTATCAGTAAGTATTGATAATATCTTTTACAAGTTCCTTTCTACCTTAATTTGATTTTGGATTTTAAGTGAGTTGATGAAAAACACAGGTGGCACGGAATTTAGGTAAAACCTTAAGAGCTTTCCAACCCACGATCAGGGAACTTCAGGTGAGCGCGATTTTTGTTTTCTATTTACGAAATGGCCAAAAAGTGGTCGTAAACACCGCTAGGCTTTTAGAACTAAGCCTACACTGCACGATTTTGTAACCCGGCAGATCTGTACTGGTTGTATGAGTCTCAAGCTCATTTTTTTTTGCAGTTTGTTCTAGACTTGTAGAACATTAAAAATTGATGAACTAAAGCACCTTATGGCTTGTAACGGAGTTTACTAAAGCACCTTATGACTTGTAACGGAGTTTACTATACCGGACATTTTCATACCCCTGCCCAACCAATCTGTACTGGTAACTAGTTAATTTGTATGAATTAATTACATGCTTGTTATTATGGATAGCAAGTGTCGAAAGAATTTAAGAGCACCTTAGAGCGTGAGATTGGGTTAGATGAGGTGGCGTCTTCTTCTCCCGCTAATTACAACTCTGCTCCTGTTACTGCTACCAACCAATCACCTCCCGTTGACCCAAGTAAGTAGTTAATCTATTTCTTTTTGGGTAACTTTATTTTTTGAGTAGTTGGGTTGCAGTAACTATCGGAGAATCGTGCCGTTCCTACCTTAACAAAGGTGCTGATACTGCACAATAACCTGTAATGTAAAACTATGAATTTAAATTCTCAACTAGGCCTTGGTTTTCATCAGCTTAAACCCTGATTAAGATTTAATATAACCTCAATTTTACCAATTCAGCCTCAATTCTGTCTTCATTATTCATTTAAAACAAAAGGAAAAAAATTCAAAGAGTAGCTGCCTGTCTTGTACGAAATTGCACTACTACTCAAATTGGTAGTATATTATTGGAAAACTGATGAAATCATTTCTTTCAATTGTCTTTTGATTTTATTGTTTTGTGCTGGTTTTAAATGGAGATGGGAAGCCAACAAGCGGTGCTTATTCAAGTGAAGAACTTCTAAAAGTAACTGAGGAACAACTTGCTGCATCTGCATCTACGGCCACTGCAACTGCTGATGCACCCCCACCCACCACCAACTCCCAAGTGCCAGAAGGTTTTAAAATTTTATCTCTCTAGAAAACAAGCTTGCTAAAAATCTTTCTGACAGTTTTGCAATGATGGTATAATGGTATCTTAAAACCTCAAATGTTTTGTGTGTGTTGGGGGAAGTGGGGGGGGGGGGGGGGGTCCGAATCCTTTGAAGTAATTGAAATTTTGAGCTTAGATCCGGACCGTCTGATCAGAATCCAGGCCAGTACGGATCCAAACTCATAATTTGAGTTGGGGGGGGTGGGGGGGTCCATATCCTCTGAGATAACAGAATATTTCTGTTTAGATCCGGACCAATGTGGCCCGAGTTGGAATGCTTGGGGTCCCTTTAATACTCATGCGGATCATGATCAGACGGTCCGGATCTAAACAGAAATATTCTGTTACCTTAGGTAGGGGAGGGAGGACAGTGCGAAATACTCAAATCTGAAAAAAATATTTTTTTCACTGATTTATTATCTATTTTCATATTGCTTTTATTTTGCTTTACTTCAGATGCTACAGTTTCAAGTACGCCTTTTGAAGCAACACCAGTTGAGGCAGCTGCAGTTGCAACTTCTGCAGAAGGTCCTCCCTCTATTTCGGATAGTTCTAGTGAGACAAAATCTTCTGAAAAACAACTGAGTGAGTGAGGAACATTTTTCTTTGTTTTATCAGAGCATTTGGGACAAGACAAACCAAGTGAAGTTTTGTACACTAGGAAAATTATGCTAGTTGAGTTTTTAAATTTCTATTTTGTAATTTGATATCTGTGAACAGAAGTTAGAGAACTGTTTATGTACTGTTAATACTCCTGGGGCCTTCATTCCTCTGAATGTGCTGATTAAGTAGAGAATGTAAAATTGAAATTTTAGATCTTTATTAATTTTATTTTTTTTGAAGTCTCGGAGGATCTTGTAGTGTGCAAATAGCAAATGGATATCTAGCTTTTGGACTTAATGGAGTCCTATCAAGTTGTGTATGCTGTTGGGAGTGAGGTTATGGTCCTAAGCATAGTGCAGATTGGTTCATATTACCGATTAATATTTTCATTTTCAAAGTTCAAATTGTCGATCTGAACCGTTCAATGTGACCAACTAAATTTTATGTTTTTTAGAAAAAAATTACTACTTTTTTAGATGGGTATAAAATCACCGCTTTTTAATGGTGCAGAATCTTTATATGAGTTGATTTTCTACCTATCTTAAAAATAGTAAAAAAAAATTAGAAAACTCATGTCGAATTGTTTAGATTGATTGTTTGAACTAAAATTTGTACCATTGAATTCAAATGAATTAGTCCAATCAGATCGTGCTAAACTAAATTGGAGTTAGAGATTGATACCTTGCGTGAGATTTGAGTTGGAATAGGAAAATTTCGTGTATTCGAAGAAATGGAACAGAATAAGATTCGGTATATTTCAATTTTTGAGAGGTGGTTCAAATATTTGTTATGGGATTCATTAAAAGTGAACAAATTTAAAACAAATATTGTAAATTGGAAAGGGTTGCGTAATCCCTTGCCATTGATGAAAAATGAAAGGCGATTATTAATTATGTACACTTGCTAGAAAATTGAAACTCTCCAGTGACCAAAACATACAAATACAGACTGACATTCACATAAGTGTACACCCGCTGTACAGACTCATCCAAATATACATGATTGAATTCTCCAAAAATTATACAAAACAAAGAACCGTTGCTGCATCTAGGCTCCGTAGATATATATACAAGAAAAAGAGAAAGGAAAAATGAAGAAGAGATGAGATGCAAAGGTTATACAACCAAACAAAAATAAAACACTATATAAAAAGTGTTGGCCATTTTATGATGCAAAGAAAGTAAGATCTCATCAGCTATGTAAGAAAGAAGAGAAATTATAAGTACCCAAGGCAAGGATGGATCCAGCGATCAACAGTGAATCTTGCCAAGTAAACGGCAGAGGCAGCAACAATTGAAGGTAAATACTTGATACATACATTCATAATCCAAAACACTCAGCTCTGCTATTTAATCTTTTTCTACAAATAAATGAAAATGAAAACTTCTTCAAGTTTAGTAATCCCAATTTTCAATTTTCTTTAAGGTACTGACATATTTTTGTAAGGAGTGTGCAAAGTATTGACACGTCATGATATTTTTGCAATGAAATATGAATGCAACACAGTCGGAATTAACCAAAGTATAAAGCATCAACATTTCATCAATGTTTTTACAATAATACGTCAATGCATTGTTTTCAAATTTTAACAGCTATAACTTTTGATAGGAAGCTCCGGTTTGAACGTATAACCCCCATCCGAAAAACTCGTAGAGAGACAGAGCTTGATGTCTCGAGCATAGTCCACAAGCTGATAGAGTCAAAATAACTAACCACGTTGTTTGGTGCCTAAAGACATGAGTTGACCAATATTTGTCAGAAAATTTAATTCTAAACAGAAATGATCAATTATTTTTCGGAAAATTTTATTCTACAATAACCAGTATTTTAAAATTGAATATCAATGTCACAAAAAAATACAAAGTTAATAAAAAATATTACAATATGGGAGGGATCCACTTACACTCTTTTTTTGTGACATTAGATTACACCCTACATTTTTAAAATCCAAATAGTTGATCCAAACCGTTTAACATGATTGATATATTAAAATTTGCTTGCAGATCAAATTTTACATTTTTTTGAATTTTTTTACTGTTTATTAAGTTGGGTACAAAAATTCAATGGTCTGAAAACAACGATTTTGTAAAATACTTAATAAATAGTAAAAAATTCAAAAAAAATTTTAAATTTGATCTGCAAGCACATTTTAATATGTCCATCATGTTGAACGGTTTGAATCGACTGTTTGAACTTCGAAAACTTTGAAAATATATGATGTAATTCGGTGTCACCAAAAAAGGATACAAGTGGATCCCTCCTCTTACAATATACATATATATTTAAGTAGTATTAAAATTATTAACTATACTAATACAATAACATAAATCAAAGATAAAATTAATTTTTTCACCTAAGTACTTATTTTTATGATTTATTTATATATATATTAAACCTAAAAAAATGGAGTGCACCGAATTATAAATTCGGTACACCCTACTTTTTCCAAATTTGTGTGACTTTTGGTGTAACGTGTGACAAGGGTGTGTACCGAACTCTTAATTGATACCTCCTGAGATGTACCGAATAAAGAATTAGGTACTTGTGTTTTATTTTTGTAAAAAGAGAGATAATTAACCTCTTTTATTATTTTTTAATTGCGATTTATAAAAAAATCCTGCAAATATGGATATTTTTTTCTGAGCCAACGAAATCACTACCTTGAAAATAATGTTTTTCATACTGTGTAACTTTTGTAAAAAAATATATATATATTCCTTACATTTAGACGTTAAACACATGTATATCATGGCAAATAAAATTCTTCGCTTGTAAGTATTTTTCTTTTTGACTGATT
This sequence comes from Carex kokanica, assembly GCA_025461125.1. Lineage (NCBI taxonomy): Eukaryota > Viridiplantae > Streptophyta > Magnoliopsida > Poales > Cyperaceae > Carex > Carex kokanica. The sequence continues at coordinate 734,522 of JAJGRX010000840.1, read as the reverse complement.
CTAAATAATTAAAAACAACCAGCTATTTCATATTGGGGAAGAATTATTTGGATAAGATATTCCCATGCAGCTCAATGTATTGTCGGGGGAATGTCACATATACCCCTCAAAAACTTCAAAATTACATATTTTTCTCTCTAAAGTTTGAAATTATGTATTTTCCCCTCTAAACTTCAAATACTCATAAATTTACCCATTTTATTGTCTTTTATATTAAAACTCATTCTAAATTTATAAAATACTCATTTTACCCTTTATTAAAAACATATAAAACCCATCATACTCAAATTTGAATATGAACGGTTCATCTACCGTCCGAACTGCTTTTATATCTGTGCGCACAAGATCAACACAAATCTTGATGCGAACACACACGCATATTGAAGTGACATGCACAGATCTTAATGTGATGCGCACGTATCAGAATTGCTTTAAGATCCATGTGTGCTAGATCAGCACGGATATTGAAGTGATGGGCACATATCTTAATGCGATACGTGCATATCGGACGGTAGTGGAACTCTTTAGATTCAAATTTGAGTCTGATTGGCTTTTATATGCTTATAATAAAGGGTAAAATGGGTATTTTAAAATTTTGGAATGAGTTCTAATATAAAAGACAATAAAATGGGTAAATTTGTGAGTTTTTGACGTTTAAAGGGGAAAATACATAATTTCAAATACGTAATTTTGAAGTTTTTGAGGAGTATACGTGAAATTGCCCCTATACAGTATTATCCACGCTTCCTATGTTTGTTTGCGATCTTCTGATTTTTATCATCGATATTAATTTCACCGTTCTAATGTTTTTATTATTTCTCAAATGTAAAACATCAAATGGAGACGGCTTTGATTATAAGATAAAATTTCAGATTAAATATTAACACTTCGATAAAATATTCTGATTCTATACATCTTTATTATGTTGATTTACATGTAGAAGTCTAAATTTATTTAAACATGTACTTACTATACGCAAATTGTATCACATTTCTGATTGAATCTGATTTCTTTTTATTTTTTTAAATGTCATTTATTTTTTTTTTGAATTGATTAGTAATTGATTGGTCATTCTTCATTTTTTTTTTCTATTTTTTAATTTCATTTAAGAAATGTTATATGTCATTTTGTATGAGATTTTTTTTATGAAATTATGTCAAAAAGATAAAAAAAAAAATATAGAAATATTATTTATGTATATATGTTATTTAATCTGTCATTTAAAAAAAATCTTATTTGTTATTTAGTCTATATTACATTGTAAAAATACGGACAAATACCATATTATTATTCATAATATGAACCTAATTGCGCATTGCTAAGTATCATATATGGCCCATTATTTCAGCATTATTTTTCCTATTTAGTGTCACATTTTTTTTTTGTTTTTTTTTTGGCTGGCGCTGAGCAATTATGCACTGCTAAAGCGGAAAAAGTAAAAAGGAAATGATAAACTTTTATTGAGCTCCAGGAAAATACAAAAGAATATAATAACATATTAACAAAGAACATTTTCTATCCAATCCTCTTATTTAAGATAATTACGACTATAGTGAGATTCATCTACATCAGTAAAATTTAGAAGAAATCAAATAATTGTCAAGCACTAAAAAGAAATTAAGTTAATTTTAATTTCTAAACCTCAACACTCGTGAAATTGACTTTTAATTATTATTAACTGATATGTCAGTAATTATTATTAAATTAAAAATTACGAGAACTAATAAAAACAATTAGATAATGATTTCTTTAAGAAAATTACGAGAACTATTACTTACTATATATTTTTTTAATATGTTACTTAGATTTTAATTGAGATTTTAGAATTGGTGGTGTCACACCCCAACCCGGGAATTCCGGATTATGGTGTGATCAGTCCTCGCCCCGTGTTTAACAATCATAAACACGCAAGGCTAAATAATCACAAATAATAACAAAACAGCAGAAGCGTGAATAATCATATATATAGCACCAGTCATACATCGATAAACAAACATAAACATATATAATATCCATACAATCCACTACATAATAAAATAACACCATATAAAGAAAAGGGTACATGAACTACAATCTCGAGATACAACAAAAGTCTCGAGACTCAAAACCCTAACAAAAGTTCTATAATACTTCATCAAGTGGCGTGGCCATCGGAAACAGCTTTTGGCATCTCCTGCTGCGGAACACCAGACTCTGTACCTAAAATTCCACATCAAAAGGTGGGTGAGCAACCAATTGCCTAGTATGTGACCCAGAATTACCCCTTCAGGGATCCTCTTTCAGCCAAAGTGCTTTTAATAATAAATCTACGTAAGTTTAATGTCGTAAATTTTAGAATGCACATGAATTAATATAATAACCCTAATTTAATAACTATTAAACGAAAAATACATATAATAGATGACATGATGCGATTATCCTATCATGACAACATACAAAAATTCCCGAAACAAAATATCGAAGCGAGTTTTTTTATAAACATCAAAGCCGAGTCCAGTACAAGAGTACTGTGTGGAGAAGGTTATTATAATAATGCGAATACATTTAATATACAACCCGTGCTGTGTAAATCGGACCCAAGGTCCCACTAGATATTATTTCAAGGACGGTGGGTAGGGAGCTAATGATACAAGATGCCCAGAGACATCATGTGCACAAACGATACACAATATCAAGGACATCAAGCAATTAACTCGCAAGAGTATATAAGCCCACTCGCCGATGAATATATCTCAATCCGTGTGTTTTCCTTACTCTAAAACGATTCATCATCCAAACATATTCAATAGGAGAAATCATACAATGCAAGGTGTAAAATCAGTTAATCTGTTTCCTCATGAGCAGAGACAGAACTCCACCGCCTGGCCAGACCAATGGGAAGGGCTCGTGTCCGGCCCCGTGCAATAAAAATAAATCTGCCACCGCAACTGCGGAAGCCGTACTAGGCATGTAGCTCCTAATGTAGGGGAGACCAAGCTCGAATCGTTTCCGTGCCTCTGGGCTCGAGTCCGGCCCGCACGTAATGGTAAAATGAATCGAAAAATAGTATATAGATCCAAATGAATACATATAATATTTCTCTAATAAGACCTCCAAAGGAATCAAGTGATTCCCTGGCCCAATGCCCAACGAGCCGCCTCGCACCCCATCCTACGAGACGGAACGCAGACATTCGGTCTTCTTTCTCACACTCACCAATGCATATGCTCGCTTTATAAAAATAATATTGTCCTCTACGAGAAGAGGACAAATAATAACCCTAATATCTATAAAATCTAAACCTATAGTTAAATTATTCTACTCCTATTAAAGCAGTAAATTTTTGGTTTAAAAGGGGATTATGCAATTCTAATTACAGTTCGGAAAGATAGACATGCTCTAATGCATCTACAAATTTAAAGTGCGTATGACAGGTCAAGTGGTCGACTGGTTAGAGTACGCCACGAAAAAGTAATTCAGATATCCCACACCTGTAGGGCAAGCTGAAGACGTGCGCGCGCTACACACCGGCGTAGTCTGCAGGGTCCACTCCTGCTCCGGTACTGTCGCCCGCGGTGTCAGTCCAAGGGTCAGACTCGTCGTAATGGGTCTGATGACCTGAAATTCGTACGTAATCTAATTAGGATCGAACTATTCACCGTAACCCTTGCTACCCTTTTATTATTTTTAATTTGAAGATAAACTGTTTTAATTAAATTTCCTAAGTATTTTAAAAGGTTCTCTCGCTATATAAGAGTAAAATACGTATTTAAATTGTTAAGTTGATATTGTGAAAATTAATCGCGTATAGGTGTTCGAAATTGTAAAGGTACTTATTTTACTTAATTTCTCTAATGGTTCAACTTAATTTATTTTCAAGTACGTATATAAATAAGATACTACACTAACCAAATTTTAATTATTCAAAGTGATATGAAATTCATTAATACAACATAATTTATCTCTTGTAAATTCCTAAAATTCTTGTAAGACTATTGCTAAATTTTATTACTAATTAAAATAAATAAAGTAATTACTTAACTAAATTAAATCTAATTGAAATGTGTTATTCCTAATTAATTATTGTTGGGACTTTTAATTTTGATGTGTTTCGGGATCATATCGTGTCCTGCCGGATAATCTAGTATCTGCTCATAGTATGTCATGAGTCATCAATCCAGGACTAATCTAATCATCTCCCAAGCTTTAAGTGAAAACTTCGGATCGAGCTAAACCAAATGGATGCTCAAGACCCGAAGCAATTAATCCGATTTTATTTCACTTATTTATAAAAACCCCTTTTTAATACAACTCAATTAGCCCAAGTCCAACATAGTCAATTTCGGCCCAAGGCTCTCTTAATTAAATCATTCACGGCCCAACAGATAAAGAGGCCAAGCCCATATTAAATTTAAACAATTTGCACATTTGCCCTAATTTTAACCATATCACACAAGGGCTTAACAATTCCATTTTCAACCCTCAATTATTTTATTTCACATTTTGGCCCCTGCAATTTCAAAAACTCGGTACCAGTGGCATCACTGGGTTGGTACCCACTGGTATCAGCAACAAAAATGGTACCAGCAAGACAGCAGTAGAGCCAGCAAGCTCAACCAAAGCACAACCAAGCACAACCAACCCCTACAATCTGATAAGTACCCAACCAGCAAACCCACAAGGCACGAAGGCCGCAAGTCACAGAAAAAGCTCAAAGGCCGCAAATCAGACACCATCACAGCACAAACAAGAAGGCACCAGGCCACAGTTCAAGGCAACAGCCGCAATCAAACACAAAGGGCGCAAGGTCACAGAAACAGGCACAAAAGCCACAGATCAGAGCAAAAAGGCACGAAGGCCACAGGTCAGGCACAACCACTCAACAGAAAAAGGCACGAAGGCCACAAGCCACAAGGCAAAACCAAAACAAAGAGAGCCAGAGTTACCGGGTGACGAGCAAACCGCAACACGCAAAGAAAATTCGGCCGGTTCCGAGTGTTCCTCGCCTCACAGCCGTTAGCAACGCCTCCACGCATCAGAACAACCAGCAAGTCAGGGCCAGCACCACTTTCACACCCACACACCCGATAACCCGTTAAAGGTAACTCAAACCGCAAGGCACCCAACAGCAACAGCCACCCCCGTGGGGTTCTCAGTAAAACGGCGCAAAACAACAACCGCGCGCACCACAGCAAAGGCACAGAGAAAAGAGAGCGGGAAAAGGAAATCCAACCCCTCCAGTAATCACAGCAACAGGAAGAGAGGGCCCGAAGGCAGAGAGAGTAAAGAGAGCAAGAAAGAGTGGAGCGAGTGGAGTGGAGAAAGAGCAAAAGAGAGAGTAGGGCAGCGGAGACAGCGAGAGAGAAGAGGAGAGAAGAAGGGTTCGCAAGAGAGAGGGAAACCAGGGGTTATAGCTCCGGATCTCAAACAAAAATTAAATTTCAATTCTCAATCATTCAATTCCAATCTGTGTGATCAAACGTGTCACGGGTCATGTCCAAGGAAATTCAAATTTGAATATTAATCCAATCAATGATTTCTTGATAGTTGTTTGCGTATAAAATTTTAAATCGTTCATTTCGTTAATGAATATTTACTAACATCATTTTATTAACTCTAATCATTTTATTAAATTTGAAAATAAAATTTCTTTATTTTTCTTAATAGTCAAATTAAATTTTTAAGTAGTCGAAATTTTTAATTAGTTAGCAAATTAATTACTTATAAAACTACGGGTTATAACAGGTGGGGCCTGGTATTAAATATCCTACCGTACTGTCATATATTATATCAGATATTAATGTCAATTCAATGATCTCATCATATCATTGGGTTGTAATTATAGAGGTTAACACTAAAATATCAAGTATCAGAACAAACAAACTGAACGCATGCGTACAGAATGAGCCAAAGTAATTTATTTAGAGTATAACTTACCTTACAAGTTTCTTTTAAGCCAAAGTAATTTATACCGCGAAAACAGCTTAATAACAAGGGTAAAACCGTCATTTTATGAAGTTGACCGTACGTTGCAAGGCGAAATCTGGAAATGGACAATGCATTGGGATCAGCATTTTAGCGTCCAGCTGCCATTGCTCGGGTGCAAAATCGTATTTATATGGAAATTCCAAGGTCATTTTAATATCTGCTCTTCACTTAAAGAAACCTCTTTACTACGGTTGGATCCGTATCCTCTGCATTAACTCAAAAGAGAATCTTTTGAGTTAATGAATTTCAACCGTCTGATTTTAAACGGAGTCAATCCGGCTCGTGCCTATAACATAGGGGCCCTTTAATATTAGTGCAGATCTAGTTTACACGAATTTTAAAACAGATTGAATGGTCAAGATGTATTAACTCAAAAAATTCTCTTTTGAGTTAATGCAGAGGATACGAATTCACTACGGTTAAGCTTGATACAGCTCCATGACAATGGGACCTCACAAAAATAGAAAAAATTACGAAATTGGCATCTGAATCTCGTAAGATTGTGTAATTATAAATTTATTCACAAAGACCCTACAGAAAACTAAATTTCAAGTTTGAGAAATAAAAGTAAGGAGGCCTTTTGGTTTTTTTTTTTTTATAGTATTCAAATTTATAATTGGATTATTTTTATGAAAATATTATAATCAAATTAGTATGAATAAATAAAAATAAGAATATTAGTATTAATCTTATGATACCGTGGAGATCACATATTGAAGAAAAACACACTTTTTAATAGAGTAACAATGAGCATAATAATAGCCTACTAAAAATAACTGATGGCCCGTTATAATATTAGCCCACCGTGTTCTCTATGTCGGGATCCATTGCGGGTCGTCTTTGTTCTTTTAGTTATAACCCATATATTTTTTTGGACCATTTTAACGTAAAAAGTGCATTCACTTTCAAATTATAATTGGATTATTATTGATGAAAAGATTGTAATCAAATTATTATGGAATAAATAAAGATAAAAGTTTCCATATTATCTGATGATACAATTGATATCATATTTTTAAGAAAAATACGCCTTTATAAAGTAACAACGAGCACAATAATAGCTTACTAAAAATTATGGATGGCCCGTCATGTTTATTAAATTCAGGGCCCATTGCGGGTCGTCTTTTTTCTTTTAATTTACTATTTAGTACCCATAGTTTTTCGAGTGCGTGTCCTCTGAGATATCTCATATTTTGCGTGACCGACGTGTCCGGTGTCTATTCGGGGATAGCGCAGGGGGCCAGTATTATTTGAGCTTTGAGATCCGTGCAGAACGTATTAAACGCTTGAGATATTCCAAAGAGTCACGCAAAATTTGAGATATCTTAGAGGATGCGATTTCTAGTTTTTCTGGACCATTTTGATGTAAAAAATGCATCCACTTTCCAACAAAAGCTAAATAACAAAATAGTTCTAATTTTATGCTAAATTGAATAACATATACAAGTAAACATGAATGTCTTATCTATAATCTCTGTCTTTGTTATTCTATAATCTATAACCACATAAAAGAATCTATAGTGTTTTTTTTTTCTTTCAATTTTTTACACACGCTCTTGACCAATATCTGACTAATTTTATAGAGTCTTTGTAATATTATTTTTTGAGGGACCTAAACGAAAAATCAGCAAAAATCTGCTTATTAAAACAGAGCTGCAGGGAACAGAGGGGGAGAGAGTAAATAGCAAAATCGTGGTTAGGGTTTGACCAAACAGGATGCTGAAAAAAGTGCAATTTTAAGCTCCAGTCGGATCCGATAAGAGAAATTTTAAGCTCCAGTCGGTCCCCCTCGCCTCGATCTGGTGCACGGTGCGTGGATCGTCCGCGAATGGCGCGGGATCTGTGGCTATTTTAGGATTTCGGAGATTCCAAGGGTTCTACGGGTCAGAGTCAGCTAGGCTTCGATCCAATGCAACAACAACAGCAGAATTTGGCTTTCAGACAGGTGAGCTGCGATTTCATTTCTCAGTTTTTGTGGGTATGGTTGAAATTGTTCGTTTCCCTCTTCGTTTGTAGCAATAGTGAATTTCTTTTTCTTCTTTAGCTTTCCTAAGTTTATGCGAAGCTGGGTATTTACTGGGATTTTGTTTTTTCGTTTGAATTTCTGGAGGGTCCAGCTGACTGAAATTTATTTGTTTTGAATTTTTATAGAATATTTTTTGGGGTTATTTTTGTGTGATGAGAAACACCTATGTGCTGCTGTAATTCGATACTTAATATTAGAATTCGTAAGAAATTTGGGTCAAATTGAGAAGATTTTGTTTTCCCTTCAGTAGATGGAGTGATACCTTCGATTTCACTGTGGCAATTTTTGAATTATTCATTTGGAGTAGTCGATACTTACTTTTATTGTTTCCCTTTTTGAATTGAGGCTCAAATTATGATTAATTGGGACTAAGTTGCTAGCCATATTTTATTTTTTTAATTGTAATTTGTATAATTTTACCTTTGAAATCCCTTCACATTCTCAGTTAATTTTTCTTATCTTCCTTCAGCTATTTGTTTAATGCCCATTTTTTTTTTAACTCCAAAGTAATGTAGGATAACCGTTTGTTAGAGAAGTCATGTATTGCACAGCCAATTAGAGCATTCCACTTGGCATGTTCTTAGGTATCCTAAAAGTTCGCTCTTGGTATCGTTTGGATAATGTTTTTTTCTTGGTACGAATTTATTAGTTTTGTTTTTAGCTGTTGAAAAAATTGTGTCAGAAGCTTTGACTGGTTTTCCACTGAAGAGAGTGTATGGATACTAGGGAGAGTTTAGTGGCAATCGGCAAATACTGTTTTGGGCCATTTAACTAATTTTAACAAACAGTGTATCTTTTTGATGATTAGATTGTGTTTCCTTATTTAGTGGCAAAAGTGGGGGCTTGTGCAGTTGTGCGTGTGCATGTTTATGTGTGTTAGAGAGAGAGAGAGAGAGAGAGAGAGAGGGTAAGTTGTGTTGTTAATCTGTCAAATGATTCTCTTTTTTCTTCTTTATGTCCTTGTTTTATTGTCCTATGATTGTGGGCTTTTATGAGCATTATTTTTTTTGTCTGATAATATTTTCATTTTTTTTTCCCCTAGAACAAGTACCCCTTGTTATCGTGTTTCTTTCCTGATTGTCATCCTTCCTGTTTAGATAATATTCTTATCTTTTCTTGAAAATTTAAATTAACTCCTTTTCTACAACAAAATATGTTATTTTTTATTATTTTCAAGTCTCTTTCAATACAACTTCTTTGTTCTGTATATTTCAGGCGATGCAGCAACAGGAACAACACCATCAGCAACCGCCACAGCCACAGCAACAGCAGATTAACTTCCAACCTGGCAATGGGCCTCACCAACTAATGACCTCCAACAACCTTCCCAACTTCCCCTCCACATCTGGGGCCCCACAGCAAATGCGAGTGCAGAACATGCAAATGCAGCCGAACCCAATCCTCCAACAAGCGTACCTTCAATACGCGATGCAACAACAAGCAGCTCAGCAACAGCAACAGCAACAGCAACAGAAGTCGCATGCAAGTCTACTTGCACCTCAACAACAGCAACAGGGTAATGCTGCTACTGCAAATGCTTTGAAAGTGCAGGAGCTCATGTCTATGCAGAGAAACAGTAACAACAGCAGTGGCAACAGCAGTAATAACAGCAACCCCCATATGTCGAGACCCGCACAACCGCAACCTGTTAACCCGCCCTCTGCAAATCAGCTGGCAATGTTGCAACAAATACAAATGATGCAAGCATGGGCCAAGGAACAGAACCTGGACTTATCTGTGCCAGCAAATATGAACCTAGTTGCTCAAATGTTTCCTATGTGGCAACAAAATGCAACACGAATGGCTGCAATTCAACAGCAACAGAAAAATGCTGGAGAGAGCAGTGGTGCTACAACCATTCAGGGGCAACAACAACAACAACAACAGTCGCAACAACAGCACCAACAGATGGTCATGCCTTCGCCAGGTGGCAGTGAAGGATCTGCTTCGCATGGAAGCAACCAGAACCAATTAAGTGAGATATCAGGTCAACAACACGGTGCGGTGTTGAAATCGAGGAAACCAGTTCAGCCGGGAGTGATTTCTGGGGACAACTTGCCAGGGATGCTTACCAATCTCCACCACCAGGAGAGAGGAGGAGCCAGGCTTCCAGTTATGCAATTAGGTCAGGCATCTAATAGTGTTAATCATAACAATAATGCGGGTCCTGGTACTGGTCAAGAATCTCCAGGTATGAAGAGTGCTTTCATGGGCGGTCCAAGTTCTGAGCCGTTACAAATGCAGTACATGAGGCAGCTGCAACAGCAACAGCAGCAGCAACAACATCAGCAACATCAGCAACAACATCAGCAGCAACAGCAGCAGCAGCAACAACAACAGCAGAATCAACAAAAGCAGCAGTTACAACAACAACAGCAGCAGCAGCAGCAGCAGCAGCAGCAGTTCCTACAGCAACAGATGCAGCAAGTGCAGTTACCACCAACTGCTTCTGCAGGGATGCCGAATCCTGGTCCCGGTAACTCATCTGGGGAAGGCGGTGCGAGACAAGGTTTCGGTTTTACGAAAAAGCAGCTTCATGTGCTTAAAGCTCAGATTTTGGCCTTTAAAAGGATCAAGGTAGATAAACATTGCTAGATTTTGTAGAACCTTTTAGGTACTCTTCCTGAAAGACCAACAATTGATATACCTAGATATATAAGATTGTGCTGCTACTTCTAAGGAATTGCATATCACTAGCCTTTTCTACTTTATTTTAGAATTGGACCCTTTAGTGTATATATTCATGGTATATTATGGTGATCTGCTCTAGAATACTAGGTACCGAAGATTGTTGTTTTGGGTCTGCTAGGTGCTATTGTATCTAAAATAACAAATTTTTATTCCTTTTTTAATTAGTATCTCATAATGAGTTTTTATTAAATAAATATGTTTTTCCTAAATATTTTAATAATTGGTTTGGTTTTTTTGACAATATGAAAGAGGTTTTCCTGCTACTCAACATCATTTTACTATATATAGGTAATTCTCAGTTTGATCCATGTGTCATCGCATCTTTTTTGGAACAGATTTTCAAAGTATTGATTCAAATCTATAATATATGTAGAATACTTCAACCTGAAGTTGCTGTAATTTGCTTGGGGCATATTTCTCTAATATTTTTTAAAACAAAGCATATTTTTACATTTTTTTTATCAAGGTATACTTGCACAACTTGTTTGGGACTAAAGGCTTGGTTGCTGTTGTTGTTGTTGCAGAAGCATATTTCTACAGTTACTTTTGGCCAGGTGTGGCAAGTACCTCACCCTGCCACCATGTGGCTTGGCCCCTGTGCTTGGCTTTCTTCATTGTTGCTTTACATATTGTCATTAACTCACTATTTTATTTCTTTATTTGCTTTTTTTTTTTTTTCATAATAAGCAGAGTGACCGTTCACTACCGCCTGAAATGCTGGAAGCAATTATGGTCCCACCACTTGATTCTTCACCAGCATCATCAATGGTGCAGCACCGTGAAAGATTCCCTGCTAACACCATCACAGAAGAAAAACCTATTGCTAATCAATTACATCCAACCAGCGAGAAGCCGCTACAAGAGCGTATACCTTTACAGGTCAGAGTGCCTCAACCTATGCCAAAACCAGAGGCCACCTCTATCTCCCCCATGGCTGTAGAAGACAGATCCAATATCCCGGCCCACATGGGAGCTTCTGGTTCGTCAAAGGAGCCCATGCCAACTCAGCAAACCATTCCTGGTACAAGCACAGTACAAATCAATCCAGTAATGGTTAAACCTGAGCAGGAGATTGAGAAGGTAGTTCCAATTCAGAGACCTTCATCGGCTCCACAGAGTGATAGCAGTGCGGGCGACAAGGGAAAGGCTGTTGTGCCCGCCGATGCTGGTACTAGTGCTGTTACTAATGTCGGAGGAGATACTGATCAGACCAAGAGAGCCGCAACCTCTGCTTCTACTTCTACAGGTGGTGCTCCCCCAGTGGCAAGAAAGTACAACGGACCAATATTTGATTTCCCATCATTTACTCGCAAAAATGAGGCCATGGGCGCAGCAAATTACAATTCTAGCCTTGCACTGAAATACGATATAAAGGACCTACTGGGTGAAGCGGGGCCTTTGCTAATGAAGAAAAGGAGACAGGAAAATTTGAAAAAGATAAGTGGGTTATTGGCTATCAACTTAGAGAGGAAGCGGATCCGACCTGATCTGGTCTTGCGGTTGCAAATCGAAGAGAAAAAGCTGAAACTTCTAGAACTTCAATCCCGTGTCAGAGAAGAGGTTGATCAAGAGCAACAAGAAATTATGACAATGCCAGACCGGCCATATCGAAAATTTGTTAGGCAGTGTGAGAGGCAGAGGGCTGATCTGTCGAGGCAAGTGCAGCAGCTTCAACGCGCTCAGAGAGAGAAACACTTAAAGTTGCTGTTCCAGTGGCGGAAGAAGTTTCTAGAAGCACACTGGGCTGTGCGGGATGCAAGAACACATAGGAACAGGGGGGTGGCGAAGTATCACGAGAGGATGTTAAAGGATTTTGCAAAGAGGAAGGATGATGATAGGAACAAGCGCATGGAGGCATTGAAAAACAATGATGTGGAGAGGTAATGAGTAGCTTCGTAACATTACATTTAAATTAGATGCATTGACAAAGTACTGATTAAACATTACAAAGCATGGAGTAGTGACAAACAAACTAAAGTATGGAGATAAAGAAAGAAAATAAATATGAAAGCTATGGTCTGAGTGGTCCTAACTACAAAGTTTTGTCTAGTACTTAACTAATGTTTTTGTCTCAAGACTTATCCATGAGGATATATTACTGGACCTTGATTGCCAATGAGTTGACAAAATAGTTATATTTAGGAACTGCTAGGGTTTGATTAGATGGATTTCAATCAGATATGAGAACACATGTATATGAACAGGTACCGGCAGATGCTATTGGAGCAGCAGACTAGTGTACCAGGGGATGCGGCACAGAGGTACAGTGTACTATCTTCATTCCTTACACAAACGGAAGAGTATTTGCTGAAGCTTGGGGGGAAAATCACTTCTTCCAAAGCCAATCAAGAGGTTGAGGAGGCTGCAAGTGCAGCTGCAGCTGCAGCTCGTTCTCAGGTATAATCTTTGGTTCCTCTAATATGTATATGAACTCATCTGACATGAAAATGTGAATCCAATGCATGTGAATTCTATTTCTAGAAAAATTATGCATGTCATGTAGTAAAGCTCATTTTGTAAGAAATGCCAAGGTTTCATGAAAGAATAGTTGCTTACCCTTTTATTTCCATCTAAAGATGTATATTTTAAGGTAAGTCATGGGGAGTGAATTGTATTTTTTCTGGGATATTTAGGGGTTATCAGAGGAAGAGGTCAGAGTAGCAGCAGCTTGTGCAAGGGAGGAAGTTATGATACGCAATCAATTTTCGGAGATGAATGCCCCCAAGGAGAGCTCCTCCTCTGTTAACAAGTATATTTCTTACTCCTGATTTTATTCAGGCATTTTCATAACAATGATTGAATTTTGTGAGGCTTATTTACTTTCTTTTGAAAATCGAGGCTTATTTACTCTCTCTCTCTCTCTCTCTCTCTCTCTCTCTCTTTTGGGAACCCTTTTCAGGTACTACAATCTTGCTCATGCTGTAAATGAAAAGGTTGCAAGGCAACCATCTATGTTACGAAAAGGAACTCTTAGAGACTATCAGCTGGTAAGTCATAAAATCTTAGCGAAAAATTTGATACAAATAATTTGATGCAACCATCTATGATCGAGGTTCACTCTATTGTGATACTGTTAAGAATGAGGTTTCAAGTCATAGAACTGTCATGATCCATCATACAAGTTAAAATTTGATATAAATGATTACAGCTGTCTAGTGGTACAAGCTGGATGAGTTCATCTATTAAGTTCTATTAGAAAGTTGTTTCAATTTCCTTTTTCTCTTGTCAAGGTTGGACTCCAATGGATGCTTTCTTTATATAACAACAAGTTGAATGGAATTTTGGCTGATGAGATGGGTCTTGGAAAGACTGTTCAGGTTTCTCTCTTTCTCTCTCTCTCTCTCTCAACTGTAGATTGACTACCAGTTAGAGCACCGTATTTGATTTAAACTTTGGTGGTGCAATAACTAAATATTTGAACTGACGAGAACATAAAATTGAGAAATATTGTACAACAAATCTCCAAAAATACCTTGAAAGGGTTGCTGGATATCGTAAATTAAATTAGCCCCTTAGTTTTTGAAATTTATGAAGGTAAGATATTTACTTGAATGTCCCTTTACCTTTGTGGATCTACATCTCCATGTACCCACTGAGACATGTCATTCATCATTACACTTTATTTTTGCGTATTGACAGGTTATGGCATTGATTGCATATCTCATGGAGTTCAAAGGAAATTATGGGCCCCACCTCATTATTGTGCCTAATGCTGTTTTAGTTAATTGGAAGGTGTGTTTTCTCGTGCATATTTGAAATCTATATTCTAAATTTTATCCCTATCACTGACACTGGTCTGTTTTCTTTCAGAGTGAGCTGTTTAACTGGTTGCCATCGGTATCTTGCATTTTTTACGTTGGCAACAAGGATCACAGAGCCAAGCTCTTCCAACAGGTAATTTTTTGACATTTGGTACATAAAAGAAAATAGGACACAGTTTATATGATGAACTATAAGGTATCACCTTGCTTGGTCATCATGTCAAAAGAGTATCTTTGGGATGGTTTTCAAGTTGTTGGTTATATATGAACTTTGTGCGCACAAAGTTTTTGCATTATAGTATAATTGCTTCTTGAGGGTACATCATGAAGTTTTGATAACTGCTACAAATTTTTTGGTTAAGAATGTCAGAAATGGCGCCTCAAAGTACATGTACACTTTACTAGTATAGATTAATATACTTGGTGCCCATGAAGTGATGCATAATTTTTAGTGGTCCAAGGGGCCCACATACATTCCAATTGAACAATTGGCCTTACTTCTGTAATGTTTCACATAAGGTCTCTGCTGTCAAATTCAATGTGCTCGTGACGACATATGAGTTCATAATGTATGATCGATCAAAGCTGTCAAGGATAGACTGGAAGTATATTATAATAGACGAAGCCCAAAGGATGAAAGACAGAGAGTCTGTACTGGCTCGTGACCTTGACAGGTATCGGTGCCAGAGGCGTTTGCTTCTTACCGGCACCCCTCTTCAGGTATCATCTCTCCATCTTCTCTTATATATGCATGCGCACACATCTTCCTTGTTAGATATTTCATTAGAACTAGTCATACAAATGCTTTTTTTCCTGACAGTAAATTAGGTAATGGTAGGAAGATCGAGAAGTTTATTTGAAACAATTGTTAGAATAACACGTGGCCTTATTTCTGGCATTTAAATTCCAAACCAGTAACAGAAACTACTCATCAACCATACTGTTTACTAGTACTTGTAGCTAGGGGTGTTCATTGGGTCGGTTCGGTTAAACAACAACAACAACAACCAAGCCTTTAGTCCCAGACAAGTTGGGGTAGGCTAGAAATGAAACCCAATCGTAGTCCCAAGGTGATCGGATTGGGTTCATTTCCATAAAGGGGATGTTTTTTACCGCTGGCTCGCCATGCCTTATCGTGACCCTCCTCCTTTATCCTGGCTTGGGACAGGCTGTGCAAAAACTACACTGGCGGAATTTTATTCGGTTTTGAAAAATGCAACCGAACCAACCGAATTAAACTTGTCAACCAAACCAAAATAACCAAAGTAAATTTCGGTTTGTTTGGTTGAACCAAATTAAGAGAGATTAAAAGTTTAAAAGGTCAAAACTCAATACATACACAAATGTAATAATCATATAAATAAATATGAATTATGTATATCAGATGATGACATTACGCACATTGTTCAATTCCATGCAAAATATGCAGATGTTCTAAAATATCCAAGCCAAATTTTTGCTTCATTTTAAGTCCAAACAAGTGGCAAACCATTAATCACACTAAAGCATGGATTTGAACCATATAGAGTTCAGTTGATTTGGTCTTTTCGGTTTTGAAAAATCTAAACCAAACCAAATATAAAAAACCGAAGTGATTAAAAAATTCAACTGAACCAAACCATTCAATCCAAACTTATTAGGTTCGGTTGAAAACCAAATAAACCGGACCCAATGAACACCCCTATGTGTAGCTATCTCTGCTAAAATTTGCCATTTTTTTAAAAATTGAATTGTGGTATTCTGCAATATAATAATATTAATATAATACTTCTATCAACAGAATGACCTGAAGGAGTTGTGGTCACTGCTGAACCTACTACTACCTGAGGTATTCGACAACAAAAAGGCATTCCAGGAATGGTTCTCAAAGCCCTTCCAAAGAGATAGCCCTTCTGATCCCGATGAAGACGATTGGTTGGAGACCGAAAAAAAGGTTATTATTATACATCGTCTTCACCAGATTTTGGAACCATTTATGCTCCGGCGCCGTGTCGAGGATGTCGAAGGTTCTCTCCCTCGCAAGGTGAAGTCCCTTCTATATATTTTTCTTACTAACTGTACTATCACCATTTAAGATATTTGGAGAGTCAGAAGCAAAGTACCCATGTATGTCTATGCTCTTTGTTTTTTATTTTCTTTTGGGGATTAATTTAGGAATAGACAAAGTCGATGTGCTTACTAGTACCAAGAGTATGCAACTTCCAAAAAAAAATTACATAAAGAAAAGTAGGTGGTTTTGGTAGTATCAATACCCAACTTCATATTTTCTCAGATACTTGAATACTCTGGGCAAGTTCCGGAATGATATGCCTCAAATATCAAAGTTGACTGTCTGTAAAAGATCAATTCGAATCGATGGGGTGTCTGGGTACTGCCCAAGGGCAGTCATGTACCTAGGATTATGTGGACTCCCAATACCCAATTTTCGGATTGCTAGTAATTTATTTTTGTTATTGAAATGCGTGCTTTCCTTTCTGATCTGGATGTACTGTCCAATTCACTTACAAATGTTGCTTCTTTTCCTTACATTGCATGTGGTCTTTATTTTTGCTTTCAGGATTCAATTGTTTTGAGATGTAAAATGTCAGCCATGCAAGGTGCAGTGTATGACTGGATCAAGTCAACTGGTACGATCCGTGTGGATCCCGAGGATGAGTCCCTCAAGGCACAAAAGAACCCTAATTACCAACCCAAGAGCTACAAAACTTTAAATAACAAGTGCATGGAGCTTAGGAAAGTGTGCAACCACCCTGTCCTGAGCTACCCTTCCACTGCCTATTTCACCAAAGATTTCATTGTGCGTTCTTGCGGCAAGTTATGGGTACTGGATCGCATTCTTGTGAAATTGCATCAAGCAGGTCACCGGGTCCTTTTATTCAGCACTATGACAAAATTGCTGGATATAATGGAAGAGTATTTGCAATGGAGGCAACTGGTGTACCGACGTATTGATGGTACAACTAGTTTAGAGGATCGTGAGTCTGCTATTGTGGATTTCAATTCTCCTAATTCGGAATGCTTTATATTTTTGTTGAGTATTCGGGCTGCCGGGAGAGGCTTGAATTTACAGAGTGCAGACACAGTGGTGATATATGACCCAGATCCAAACCCGCAAAATGAGGAGCAGGCGGTGGCTAGGGCCCACCGTATTGGTCAAACCAGAGAGGTGAAGGTTATCTATTTAGAAGCAGTTGTGGATAAAATCTCGAGCTACCAAAGGGAGGATGATTTAAGAGCAGGTGGCTCTGGCACAGATTTTGAGGATGATTTGATTGGGAAGGACCGTTACATTGGGTCAATTGAGAGCCTTATTCGCAATAATATACAACAATATAAGATTGACATGGCTGACGAGGTCATAAATGCTGGCCGGTTTGACCAAAGAACTACCCATGAAGAGAGGCGCATGACTTTAGAGACCTTATTGCATGACGAAGAACGGTATCAGGAGATGGTGCATGATGTACCATCCTTGCAACAGGTGAACCGCATGATTGCCAGGACTGAAGAAGAGGTTGAGATGTTTGATCAAATGGATGAGGAATATGACTGGCCAGGAGACATGGTACGACACACCCAGGTGCCGAAGTGGCTTCGTACCGACACTGCTGAGGTGGATGCTGTCGTGGCTAGCCTCTCAAAAAAACCTTGGAGAAATGGATTGGCAAATAATTTACAGAGTAATAACAATGGCGAGAGTTCTTCGGCAAGGCGTCGGGGTAGGCCGGTTTACCGGGAGGTTGAGGAGTCTGATGATGGATTAGAGGAGTCAGAAGAGGAGGAGAGAGATGCTAATTTAGCAGCCAAGGAGGAAGGAGAGATGGGAGAATCTGAAGATGAAGAAGAAGATGAACAAGAGGAGGATAACAAGAACCTTCCGGAAGAGGGAGAAGAGGATGAGGAAGAAGAAGAAGACGCGGGGCCCACCAATAGTGGTAATGGTGCTGACGGTGATTATTACCATCAAGATGCATTGGATGGTGGGGATGAAACTGGGAACAATGATGGAAAATATGACGAGGAAACGGGTGGCATGTCTACCGGGTCTTCATCTGGTGGTGGCACTCAGAGGTTACCGCAACCCACTACTCCATCAGAGTCTTCTCAAAAGTTTGGGTCCCTCTCCGCTTTGGAATCTCGTCCTGGTTCTCTCTCCAAACGAACTGTATGTATTCATTAAGTTCTCTTTTAACTAATGAGTGAGGTTATGGTACTATGTATAGAGTGAATTGGTAATATGGATCAATACCTTCGTTTTCAAAGTCTAAACAGTCAACTGAACCGTTCAACATGATCTCACATATGAAAATGTACCTGCTTACTAAATTTTATATTGTTTAGAATTTTTTTTACTTTTTTTAGATAGTAGAAAATTACTACTTTTGAATGGTCTAAAATCTTTAGATCAAGTGATTTTCTACCTATCTAAAAAAAATGTAAAAAATGTAAAATTTGATCTACAAATACATTTTCATATGGAGATCATGTTGAACGGTTCAGATAAACTGTTTGAACTTTAAAATTGACATATTGATCCATAGTACGGACCAATATCTATGCATAGAACTGTAGCCTCGCTCTTAACTAATTTGCTCACTCTTGGTAAATATTTGGTAATACTATTTTTACTCTGGTTTGATATATATAATATAATGTGATACAGACTGATGATTTAGAAGAGGGGGAGATTGCACTATCTGGTGATTCTCACATGGAGATCCCGCCAAGTGCTAGCTGGAATCCAGACCGAGAAGAGGGCTATGAAGAAAAAATACAACTTAGAACTCAGCAGCAGCAATTGCCGCAGGATGAGCTGCAGCAAATCCCTCCCAAGATCAAGCGCAAGCGTAGCATGCGCAACCGTCCCAGATTTACTAACAATAACAACAGCAGCAGCAACAACATCTCTTATGTGGAGAAGTCCGAAGAGAGATCACCGGCCTGTAGATCATTGGGCCAGAGAAGTGTGGCCCAGCCGTCATTTGATACACAGTCAAGAGAAAATGCTTCTGCTTCTGCAGGGAAACAAAAGAAGAATGCAAATGCTCAGAGTAAGAAGGGTTCTCCAAGTGTTACCCCCAAATCGGGTAGGTTGAGTAACTTGTCGGGTTCTGGATCTGCCGAAGCAAGGGATGGCCCTTCGAAGGGAGGTTGGAGTGGTAAGCCCGGTAGCGGGTCAGGATCTGGATCTGAATTAAGGATGACTGACAGTACTCAGCGGAAGGTATGTATCATTTTGCCTTTTTTAATTTTTAATTTTTTTTTTGTCTTCTGAACCAGCACATGCCATTAGTGTTCTTCTTTTACCTGCATTGCTTTACAATTCGATTTATGTTGGTATATCATGTGGTATTTCATGGTGGTAAATACCAGAATCATTGTATCATATTGAGGTGATAAAAGACTACCCGTACATCATAGGTGAGGCTAAGATTGAATTATTTATGGTGCAGTGTAAGAATGTGATAAGCAAGCTATGGAAGAGGATAGACCGGGATGGGCACCAGATAATACCATTGTTATCAGACTGGTGGAGGCGCAATGAGAAGGCTACCTTCATGACATCTGGCAGCAGCCTTCTTGACCTTCGTCGGATCGAGCTTAGAGTTGATGGATCAGAGTACAACGATGTTATGGACTTCATTGCTGATCTCCAGCTTATGCTCAAGAATGTTGTTCGGTACTTCAACAATTCCTACACTCTCTACCAGGTCTGCATCTCTCTATCTCTCTCTCTCTCTCTTGAAAAAGCTTGGTAGACCCCATAAAGTATAGCTTTGCTCGGAAGACTAGGGCGGCTAAGACTATATCTTTGATAGAATAGGTGTGCTCCTACTTGCTTTAATAAAGTCAAATGATGGATCAGGGTAGGTCTCTGACTTAGTGCTTGTACTAGTTGACTTCGAATTCAAGAGCTTTTTTCCCATTGACAAAGATAATAGCAACGTCTGCTAATCCCAACCTCTTTGATCCATACAAGCTTGGATAGGACTATATTAGCTTTCTGACACAACAAATAGTTCTTTTCTTCAACTATTATAACTTCTTTCTTTTCTTTTATCATATATAGTGTATTATTTTCATTGGTTTGGTTTTTATCATATATAGTTTAGTTTGTCAGAAACTAGATTTACGTAATAGAGTAAAGAGAAAAAAGCCAAAAAAATAAAACTATTCTTCCTCTCTCTCTTTCAGGGGATTTCCCATAGTCAAGCATCTTATGCCTAACAAACAACTGTGCTTTCGGGTAAACATTTTAACAGAGTAGTCTATGATTCATGCAGCGCATGGCGCTGTTTTGACTCTATTGTCTGTGCGCGCTGCATGAATTAAAAACTGCTCCGTCAAAATCTTCACCTGTGCCTTTGATATAATTTGGAAAGCATCTCTGCATCCATATCACGTTAATTTATTTGTTTATTGATTATTGTTGGCATTCTCATTTTGTATGATTTCTCATCCATATTAGTTATGTAGAAATCCTTATCTGATTAACAAAGGCTGTTGATTTCTTTTCTTTTTTTTGTGCAGAAAGGTTAATAAGTTTGCTGTTTATGTTTATTGGTTTCTGTCTTTGTTGAAAACAAAAGGCAGTGATGATTTGCAATTGTAATAAAATATTGTAAACATGTCTGGCAGGTGAGAAATGAAGCAGAGAGGCTACACAGCCTGTTCTTTGAAATCATGAAGATTGCTTTCCCGGATTCTGATTTCCGGGAAGTCAGAAATTCCATTAACTTTTCCACCCTGTCTACTTCTACTGCTGCTTCTCCCAAATCCAGCAAGCGGCAAGCACCGACCCCCAAGTCTGACACAACCCGTGGCAGCCACTCTTCATCTGATGTGGCGAACCGGGCTCAAGGATCCTCCAAGTCTCAAAGGGACTCCACCCCGGCCCCTCTTCTGACGCACCCAGGTGACCTTGTCATATGCAAGAAGAAGAGAAAAGACAGAGAGAAGCCCACTGGAAAGTTTGCTGCCGGGTCTCCTTCAAGTTCCAATCGGATCGGTCCACTGAATCCGGGTAGAATGGGACCCGTTTCACCGGCTGCTACTAATGTTGTTAAGAGTTCAAGAACTCCATTTCAACGGGACCAGAGTGTCAGGTGGGGTCAAGGGTCTAGTAATGTGGATTCTGGGGTTTCAGGCATTGGAGATGTTCAATGGGCGAAACCTGTTAAGAGAATGCGATCTGATACTGGTAAGAGGAGGCCAAGTCACCTTTGATAATCTCATTGCTGAATAATTTCTATATGTATATTCTTCTAGTTTTATTGTCTTATGGGGGGGGCAGTTAGTTTTAGAGGGGATTTTGGTTTTAATTGATGAATAACTGTAGTGGCTTAAAAAAGAGCTTTAAGTTCATTAGGTCAGGGCTCATATGTGTATGAGATGGGCTGGTAATTCATTAGTAATATTGGTCGCTAGTTTGTAAAAGACCTTGTATAGGTATGAAGTGATGTAGAATTTGTTGGTTGATGGTAATTTTTTTTTTCAGTTAATTTTTATAGAGTAGGGTTCAAATACTCGCGTCTTTCATGCCTCAATTGTGACTTCATGTTCTTATTTCCGTTTTCAAAGTCCAAATAGTTAATTTGAATTGCTTAACATTATGTCTAATTAAAATGTTAAAATGTGCTTGGAGATCAAATTTTATATATTTTTGAATTGTTTTGGATGGTCCATAACAATTGGGAAGTTCAATGAGCAATTTTGGAATGCTCATTGTGCGGTGTGTGGGAAATTTCTTTATATCTGATCTGAACCATTGGACTTTATCAGTTTATCCTACGGCTCACTCATGCACCTCTTCGGCTCTACCTTCACCTTCTCATCTACATTCCCTAACCAATAATAAGTACTAGAAGGGATAATTAGTAAGATCATATTCCTTTACTATCTCTATTTTAACTTGGGACTTCCATTCGTTTTCTTTATGTACTGAAAATATGGTATCCGCCAACATATATATTAAAATGGGAAAATTTCTAGTGTGCCCATACAAATATACAATATAATTAAAACATATCCACTCTGGCCTTGCTAATTATTACAATAAACTAAATGCCGAAAAGAACTGTGAGCAATATAATTAAAACATAAATAACCGGAGAAATGGCAAATTTATTTTCTAAATCATGATCATGGATGAACTTTTGATTCTTTTATCCCTCTTCCATGACGCAGTTGTTAAATAATTTTCCCATTTATTGAAAATTTTATTTTTCTCAACTTCTTCAGGCTAATATAATTATCATAATTAAAAAGATTCGCAGAATAATTTATTACATGATTGAGTAACAATTCTCAATAACAAATAATAAATATTTAAAACTCTCAACATTAATTGATGCAATGATTAAATAATAAAATGCCTCAGGCAAGTTAATTAAGCACTCCTCTTATGAACCAGTACTTCATTAATTAATCTTTTGAGATTAACATATGAAGAACCACCGGGCTGCGTCGCATGAACTGCCTTCTCTTTCCACATCACCGTTCTCTTCTTCATCTCCTTCCCTTTCTCTCCATCCATCATCTCTCGAATCAAACTCTGAACATCCTCTCTCTTCACATCATTATCAACCTCCATACCTATCCCCCATTCTGCGCAAACATAGCGGCAATTTGTTTGTTGATCAGAAAAAAATGGCCAACACAACATCGGTACACCACCACATATGCTCTCCAATGTTGAATTCCATCCATTGTGTGTTAGAAAAACCCCAATTGCTGGATGTCTCAAAACAGTGTCTTGCTGGCACCAACTCGAAATTAGACCTCGATCTTTTGTCGCTTCCAAAAACTCTAGTGGCAACTTTGCATTATCACCTTTAACCAGATCAGGTCTAATTATCCACATAAATGCATATCCACTATTTGCTAGGCCCCATGCAAATTCTGTCAATTGTTCATTTGTCACGATGGTGATGCTACCGAAATTTACGTATACTACAGACTGGTCCCTCTTCCCTTCAAGCCAATTCAAGCAATTTGATTGCTCCTTCCACAGGTTCAAGCTCAGAGATTTGATTGGGTTTTCTGGTACTTGTTCCAAGAGCATCGGGAGAGGTCCTATCGTGTAAATCGGTGGTAAAGTCGCGGCCATTGCGGTTAAAACTTCTTGTTCAAGTTCATCGAAAGTGTTTAGAATGATTGCAGAAGCCATGGGTGCGCGATCCATCTGATACATAAGAAAATTGAACATAAAGCTGTTTTTATTGGTGGTTCGATTGAAGCTTGGAAAATCTTTAAGTCTCATGTGATTCAGACCAGGGACCCAATCCACCGCGGTGTCGAGGAACCCGTTATGCAGTTGAGCAGCATCTGTTAAAAGAAAATATTGATTCAAATCTTTGCATGACCTTTAATTATAGTTAATATTGGTAACAAAATAATTAAATTTGGGTTTCATGCATGAAGTCACAGCAAAATTTAGTTGTAAGCACACAATAAATATTCATGTAACTATCTTTTAAACAAAAAATTAGTGACATTGCAGTAATAATTTAATAAAGAACAAGCAATAGAAATAATACTACTATATAACAACGGTAGTAAGTAGTAACAATAACAAGTAACAACATATAAAAATAAAATAAATCATAGATAAACGCTTATTTAAAGATTAAAGGTGCACTTGTTTTTATTCTTTAGGATACATGGAAGCAAATAAAAATTCCATTTAACATGTGCTGCCGCGTGACAGGGAAAGCTTATGTACAATTAATTAACTTTTACAAATTTTGCAGACCGTATTCGTTTTTCCAAAAATTCACCCACTAAATGAGAATCTGTGGTAACAGTAGTTTTGGCTGTATGTGAACTATTAGTGTACTTTTTCACCAATACATACACTAAGCAAGACAAAAGTACTGATGTTGTTAACATTTGGATCCACATCCTTTGTCTTGTTATCTAATAATTTATTTGTAAGTGAGGCTATGGTACTATGCATAGCACGGATTAGTCCCTGTTACATAGTCATATTTTCATTTTGAAAATTCTAATGGTAGATCCGAACCGTTCAACGTGATCCCTACATAAATATGTACTTGCAAACTAAATTTTATATTTTTTTGAATTTTTTTACTATTTTTTTAGATAGGTAGAAAATCAATTGATATGAAAATTCTGGACCATACAAAAACAGTGATTTTCTACCTATCTAAAAAAATAGTAAATTTTTTTTTAAAAGATAGAAAATTTAGTCCACAAGTATATTCTCATATGGAAATCATGTTGAACGGTTCGGATCGACCGTTAGAATTTTGAAAACGACGTGGATCCAAATGTTAAGAACATCAGTACTTTTGTCTTGCTTAGTGTATGTATTGGTGAAAAAGTGCATCATTGTCTTGTAATCAATATCGTACTGATTACAAGACGGTATTGATTACAAGACAATGATCCATAGACTCACTCTTTATTTGTTGTATGTTTTTCTTTCTTATTCTATTTTATCAAAATATGATAATTGTAAAATCTGTACAAGACAATATTCATAAAGTGCATCATTGTCTTGTAATCTTATTCATAAATGTTAACAACATCAATACCCAATATTCATAAAGTGCATCATTGTCTTGTAATCAACATCATTGCCTTGTAATCTTATTCATAAATGTTAACAACATCAATACCCAATATTCATAAAGTGCATCATTGTCTTGTAATCAATATTCATAAAGTGCATCATTGTCTTGTAATCAATATCGTCTTTTTCCGTAATGATTTTAATGGGTGCTTAATTATCTCATAATTCAAACCTCCCTCCTTGTCTCCTAATTTAATGTCGTCCTTTTCCTTAATGATCTTGATGAGTGCATGATATATCAAGGCTCTACGAAATTCAAATTTTAAAGAGTAAAAAGGAAAATGATTATTAATAAATAATAACCTAGAATTAATACATTAAATTATTAGAGTAGAACTAGGGTGTTCTTAAGCTCATTAACTCCTTTAGTGAGTTTGACTTTTATACTAAACTAAGTCGAAAATTTATAAATTTGATATGTAAACACATGACTTGTTAAGTAGATCCGATAGATCATTCGTGAAATCGATATAGAAACTACCACCTCATATTAGAAACTCTAATAATACTAGAGATGAAGATGCTCTTAGTGAACTTATATAAAACACCTTAGTTCTGCTCAAATTATTATTTTGCATTTGGCTTAGTAATAATTTAGCTATGCTAAGAACTGTTGAAAAATTAATTAAGATAATTTAACCCAATAACTGTTCTATGACATCATTCTTGACTCCTGAAGACATAAAGAAAAAAGCTTCTAATTTCTAACTCAGTAAAAGAAAAACAGAGAGCGAAAATTAGGCATGTACCTTTGAGTGGAAATAAGCCTTTCTCTAGAAGCTTGCGATAGTGAAGATACGCCATGAAGGCACAAGCACTGCAAAACCTAAAGAGAGCACATGGAATGCCAATCTCGTTCGCCGCATCTAAAGCAAAGCTCATCGATGCATCAGATATGATATATGTCACTTTTGGTATTTCTGGACACAAACTTTTGAGACCAGAAAGGAGCCGTCGCAAATGCGGGAGGCAGTTCTTCGTGGTTGATTCAAGGAGAGACGTTGGATCTCTTGTTGAGACATTGTCTGAGTCCGGGAGTCCGTCCGGAATTGTCATGAATTGGAAATCAGGGAAACTTCCCAGATCACCGTCTAGTTCGAAGAAAATTCCAATTAAAAAAGGACCAAAACCATATATTTTCATATAAAGAGTTGGTAATCTACAACTGGTACCAGCTACTGGTATTGGAAATCAGAGATATGAAGTACTTGAATTTATGAAAGGAGTGTACCATGTGAGCGGAGCACACGGCGGTGGTTGAACTCGGTGTTGACGAAGGTTATGTGGAAGCCAGAGGAATGGAGTAGCTTGGCAAATGATAGCATTGGTGTCATGTGGCCTTGTGCTGGTAAAGGGATGCACACTGCATGAGGCTTGCTGTTACTTCCCATTTCCCCCCTCCTCTCTCTCTCTCTCTGAGCTAATGAGCTAATGTATCTGTTAGGTTTTTATATATGGCCTCAATAATTCACTTAGTAATACGGCGCATCTGGAAACATCATTATTCATACCTAATACCTTTTCATTTGATTATTCATACCTTTTCATTTGATGATATATATGTCCCAGCTACCACACAAGTTACAGTGACTTTTTATTTTACTGAAAATGATTAGTTGCTCCCGGACTTGCGCATCATATTTGCTCTGGTAAAGTGATTAATAGGTGTTACGTCATCTTCATATGAAAATGTAAATTAAAGATCAAATTTTATATTTATAGAAACTTTTACTATTTTTTTTAAATAGATAGAGAATTACTACTTTTGAATAGTCTATAATTTTTAAATTAGATGATTTTTCTACCTATCTAAACAAATTGTAAAATAAATTCTAAAAAATGTAAAATTTAGTCTCCAAATACATTTTCATAGGTAGATCATATTGAACAGTTCGAATCAAATGTTTGGATTTTGAAAATTAAAATGTGTGTCCATACTACGGACCAATGTGCGCTTTGTATTGTACTGTAACCTCATTCAAAATAATATTATTATGACTTTTTACACTTGTATTAGTTTGTGTATCCATTTAAAATGGATTCAAATTTGCTTCTTTTCTTTTGAGAAAATAAACACCCTTCTATTCTCTTTTTATCTCTCTTCTTTTAAGAAAGAAAAAGAGAAGAAAGAGAAGAAGAGAGAGAAAGAGAAAAGAAGAATAGGATAAATTTTTTTTTTTTTCAAAAAGAGGAACGGAACTAAAAACTATCTTTATTGCAACATGCTTTACGAGAAAAATCAAAGAGAAGTTAGTCCAATGATGTCAATTTCCTCCAACATTTCTTTTGAGCATGCAAACAATTACAGAAATTGAAGAACATAATATAACAGAGATAACAAACGACATGAATAACAAAGCTTGTGGCGATAAAATAGGGTAAAGGTTTTAACAGAGGAGCTTTAACTTCATGTGCAACATTTCATGAAACCAAAATTGCTATGTTAAAATATTTATATTTATTAAAAAAATAGCTCTAGTTAAGCGGGGCGAAAAATCTTCTCGCGCATAAATAATAATTTTTGAGAATAATAAGAACATAAATGTTTTTCTCCGCTTTATTTTTAAAAATACGAATCTTCAATTACTTAAAGAAGGTGTTTTTATATTAATTTTTTTAATTAAAAAATGTTTAAAGACCTTTTTTTTGTTGGTGGAAGATAACAAAAGGACAAAAATTGGTGATGGACTCAGAGAATTCCTTTCCTGAGGATTGATGATGCAAATCAAAGAGAATTAATTCTCAAGAAATTGCTAATTGGTGCGAATCAAAGACGATTTCTAACAATATAATATGCAGATGAGTGCAATAATTCGTAACTATTAAGTGCTATACAACTTGTCTAACCTTGGATTAATTGGTATTTACGGGAGGCGGCAAAAGGGTATAACCTAATTAAACTTTTTTTGATGGTCAATTAGTAATCGCTTACTGACGGTTCCATTAAAATAAAAAAGTTATGTACACATTATTCACACCAGTGTTGCTCTAAAACAAAACAAATAAAGAAAAAACAATAGTCCGAACCCCCAGTTCCAAATTACAAGACAAATAACACCGCAATAAATATAGAAAAGAGTGACTCGTAATTGAAATTCCTTTCCCGATCACACTCAAATAACCGCAATCCATTGTTGAATTTGCAGAGTGGTATCATCCTTTAACCGATGGACACTCTTTGCATCTCCCCCAAACGTTCGTCTATTCCGCTCACGCCATAATGCCCATACCGCCGCCGCCAACGTGGCATCCCACCTATTCATACCTTTCTTATTGCCCATGAGTTTGGCTTCTTGGAAAGTTGGTTGATAATTGTCAAATCTATATATATAAAAAATTTAGGAGTGATGGTATGGCTAATGCATATTCTGTATTCAAAGTCCAAATAGTTGATATGAACTGTTTACAAAGTTCAAATAGTAGATCAAATTTTATATTTATTAGAAACTTGTACTATTTTTGTTAGATTGGTAGAAAATCATTTCATTTGAAAATTCTAGACTATTCAAAAGTAGTGGTTGTGACGTTGTGTATCTATCTAAAAAAATAGTAAACAAAATTAAGAGTGATGGTATGGCTAATGCATATTCTGTACTTTGGATCAATATCATCTATTCTCTTTTGAGAAAATAAATACCTTTCTATTCTCTTTTTATCTCTCTCATTTTAAGAAAGAAAAAGAGAAGAAAGAGAAAAGAAGAATAGGAGAATGCTTTTTTTTTTTTTCAAAAAGAGAAACGGAACTAAAACTATCTTTATTGCAACATGCCTTGGGAGAAAAAACTAAAGAGAAGTTAGTCCAATCATGTCAATTTCCTCCAACATTTCTTTTGGGTATGCAAACAATTACGGAAATTGAAGAACATAATATAACAGAGATAACAAACTACGTAATAAGGGTATGTTTGGTTGGGTTGAGAATATATTATTTTTAGATTTAGGTTATTCGGAATAGCATATTCGGTGTTTGGTTGAGTTAGAATAGCTAGAATAGAAAATTCAAACTTTTTGTCTTATTAGAATAAATTATTCCTAAAAGTTTTGAGATTAAGCTCTTATAATAAGATAAACGATAGCTATTCTTGATTTGGCTATTCTAGCTTATTTTTATTTTGCAACCAAACATATTCTAAAAGAGCATGTGACGATAAATAGGCTATTCCGACCCAATCAAACACCGAATAGGCTATTCCGAATAGCCAAACTTCAAAAATAATATATTCTCAATGAATATATTATTAAGTCCCAAGTTAAAATAGAGATAGTAAGGGAATATGATCTCTACTAGTACTTATTATTGGTTAGGGAATGTAGATGAGAAGGTGAAGGTAGAGCCGAAGAGGTGCATGAGTGAGCCGTAGGATAAACTGATCAAGTGCAATGGTTCAGATCAGATAAAGAAATTTCCCACACACTGCACAATGAGCATTCCAAAATTGCTCATTGAACTTCCCAATTGTTATGGACCATCCCAAAACAGTGATTTTGTACCTATCTCAAAACAGAACAAAAACAATTCAAAAATATATAAAATATGATCGCCAAGCACATTTTAACATTTTAATTGGAGATAATGTTGAGCAGTTCAAATTGACTATTTGGACTTTGAAAACGAAAATAAGAACATGAAGTCACAATTGAGGCATGAAAGGCGCAAGTATTTGAACCCTACTCTATAAAAATTAACAGAAAAAAAAAAAATTACCATCAACCAACAAATTCTACATCACTTCATACCTATACAAGGTCTTTTACAAACTAGCGACCAATATTACTAATGAATTACCAGCCCATCTCATACACATATGAGCCCTGACCTAATGAACTTAAAGCTCTTTTTTAAGCCACTACAGTTATTCATCAATTAAAACCAAAATCCCCTCTAAAACTAACTGCCCCCCCATAAGACAATAAAACTAGAAGAATATACATATAGAAATTATTCAGCAATGAGATTATCAAAGGTGACTTGGCCTCCTCTTACCAGTATCAGATCGCATTCTCTTAACAGGTTTCGCCCATTGAACATCTCCAATGCCTGAAACCCCAGAATCCACATTACTAGACCCTTGACCCCACCTGACACTCTGGTCCCGTTGAAATGGAGTTCTTGAACTCTTAACAACATTAGTAGCAGCCGGTGAAACGGGTCCCATTCTACCCGGATTCAGTGGACCAATCCGATTGGAACTTGAAGGAGACCCGGCAGCAAACTTTCCAGTGGGCTTCTCTCTGTCTTTTCTCTTCTTCTTGCATATGACAAGGTCACCTGGGTGAGTCAGAAGAGGGGCCGGGGTGGAGTCCCTTTGAGACTCGGAGGATCCTTGGGCCCGGTCCGCCACGTCAGAGGAAGAGTGGCTACCACGGGTGGTGTACTAAATCTAATAGGTTTTGAAGTTAACATCACCAAAACGCTTGGTGAGCTTAAGAACATACTAGTTGTACGTACTTTTTTTTTATATATATGTTTATATTTATAAAAATATTTACACCTTATGTTTATTTATTTTCACCAAAATATATATGTTTGAAAAATATTTATATTTGATGTTAAAAGTATTTACACCTTACATTATTATGAATAAGAACTCTAAAATCTGTCTATTTGTTTATTGACAGAAATTTTAACTTGAATTTTTAATGATCACTTAAATTTAAATACGTGTCTAGGAAACGTGTCCTTAAAGGGTTCGTGTCGTGTCGTGCAGGAATTCTGCCGAACGAGCTCAACATCCGTGTCTCGTTCCCCCGTGTCCTTAAACGTGAGTGTCAACAAGTGTGTCAGACACGGTGTTTTTGCGATAGTGAGTGCTCGCCGCTAACTAGGGAGCGACAACAATGAAACTATGAAAGCGACTTTGTCTTTGTTAATTTGAGAACAGCTGTGTATCTACTTGATCTCGCATTTTCACTCAATACTCAGTACATCGAAACCTCTCCCACTGAATTAATGGACAACCTACTCTCCAATGGGGAATTTCATCAAACAGTTGATGAAAATATTTTAAATAATATAAAATTTACGGGTGAAAATATTAATTCTTAGTACGGTTCAAATTATTTGAGATCACACTATTAAATAATTTAAATTGACTTTTAAAAAAAAAAAAATATTGAACCGTTATACGAACTAATATGTGATATATATATACACAGGGAGCGGCTAAGTTGCCGCCGGCAGTATTTCGGCGAGGTGCTTTCGGGGGCATATCTTGCAATTTAATGTTCAAACAACAAATTCAAACCGTTAGATGTTCAATCTATATTAAAATCTACTTGGAGACCAAATTTTACATTTTTTGGAATCTTTTTTACTATTTTTTAAGCTGGTTTGAAAACCGCTGTTTTTATTAAATTTCTGAAGCATTGAAAACATCAGCTTTCAAACCAGCTTAAAAAATAGTAAAAAGATTCCAAAAAATGTAAAATTTGATATCCAAGTAGATTTTATTATAGATTGAATATCTAACGGTTTGAATTTGTTGTTTGAACATCAAATTGCAAGATATGCCCCCGTAAGCACCTCGGCCGAAATGCTTCCCGAAGCAAATTAGCCATACTCTATATATATATATATATGTAACATCCAATAATTTTTATAATATTGAAACGGAACTGTTTTATGAAAAAAAAAATTAATGTTGAAAATCTAGACCCAATTGTTATTGTATGTTAACAATCGGGACAATAACAATTGAGTCTAGGTTTTATATATTTATTTCAAATTACGTATGTATATTTAATTGACGATAACAATCGGGGCTAAGTTTTCAATAAAAACAGTTCTATTTTTGTTGAAATCTCTACAATAGGTGATTTCCAGTATTCTAGTCCTTTAAAAATAATTTCAATCTATAGATCCATCTTTCAGTTAAATATATATTTATACCAACATAATTAATTCGATTACCTCGTTCAATATCCAAATTCAGAAAATATGATTATCTTATAACAACCGATTCAGAAAATCTAAATTGAATTGCAACAATTGCAACAATAATAATCCCGATTCAAATAATATATTTTCTTTTTCCAGTTTTTCCCGCTTCACAGCTCGTTTGGCACAGAAGATCCGACGTGTGCGACAGATAATGATAAGATTAGATTGAATAGACTTGAGCTTTTTTTCTTGCGAAAAAAAATGATAAAATTAGATTTAATAGACTTGAGCTATTTTTGTTTTTGGCGAAAAAAATGATAAATTAGATTGAATAGACTTGAGCTTTTTTTTTTTTTTGGCGATAGATAATGATATGATTAGATTGAATAGACTTGGTCTTTTTAATTAGTGGCCTTCAAACTCTTGACTTTGCAGCCTTCGGTGTTGATGTGACGAACTGAAAAAAAAAAAAAAATAGTTTGGACCATGTTTTCCTGTCCAGAAATGAATGCTATACGTAGGCCGCTTCCTGTGCTCTAAGACCAAGTATCAAGAAGCCCATAATAAGGCCCATGGGCTTGTAACTATGGAAGAAGTACAGCCGGTGTAGTGAGTAGTGACTAGAAGAAAACACTGAGGAAATTATTCAAAAAGGAAAAGAAAAAAACCGAAGAAGAGGATAGATGAAGAGCCGAAATTTGATCCGTGCTATTGGTTCACATCCTCAATTTTAGGGTGGGACTTTAGCCGTTAAACTGTAGCTGCTGTTTTGATTAAATCAACTTTATTTATTTATTTATTTACACTCCTAACTACACAATAATGTACTTATCACATAAACCTTCTTTAATTACACTAAATAAATTAATTTCATGTAATTTTAATTTGTAATGGGACTTAAAATGTACAAGTACTTAATAAAAAATGTAAAATATAAAGGGCAATAGTGTTAGGGGTGGTTAAGGATGGTTAGGTCACACCGGCTAAAATTAAGATTTGTCCACATAATTTATATCGCAGGTTAAAATTTGACTGAAATATTTCTTGCGAATATTAAATAATTAATCTCCAACTATCTTTTAAAAAAAAAAACAAAGAATCTTATTGAGCTATTAGTTTTGTATGCGAGATGAGGGCCTAGAGGTAGAAAAGAAAATTAGTCATGTTATTACTAGTTCCGTCACATTACGTGTGTTGATCATGTTATATGACTCGTGTGTCGCGTGATGAGGTTATCCTTCACCATCTTAGTCACGTCACGCAAATTGATCTGGTTACGTCATCTCACATCACATGACACGTTATGTGACTAATTTTTTTAACATTATATCTTAATTATATTATTATACTAACTTAAAACTTAAAAGCAATAATCAAACGGAATTAGTCACGTCATAAACTGGTTGATTGCAAAGGCTACATTCCGAAGTCCGAACCTATGATTACTGAATTCACTCGTACAAAATTGAAGATATGGATAATGGAAACCATTTTGGTTGTTGTCAAAAAAACACTCTTATTTGGTACAGTTAATTAGTGGGTAAAAGTATCCCAGCATATTACCTTTTTGTACCAAAAAATTACAAGTGAATGGTTCGACTGATCTATTTGGATGGCCATATGCAGGGGTGAAGGTACGTGGAGACAATGGAGATCAATTGATCTCTATTTTTTTTTTTTCAAAAACTAGTAATGAAGTACAGTTTTTTTATATAAATTATAGTAAAAAATGTTACAGGTACTCCAAATTGACACTATAGGTTACGTTTGGATGAACTCTAGAATAGCTAGAATAGCTATTGTTTAGAATAGTAAATAAGAATAGCTACGGTTTAAGAACAGTGCTAACTCAAGCTATTCGGAATAGTGAAAAAATTGTTTGGATTGCATATTTGGAATAGAACTTGGAGGGAATGAATAAAGTAATAATTTATGTGTTAGATTAAATATAATATAATATTTTTTTAAATATTAGATTAGTATTAAATAAAATATTATATTAAATATAATATAATATTAGTTTAAATATTAAATATAATATAATATTAGGTTAAATGTTAAATGTAATATAATATTAATTTAAATATTAGATTAGTATTAAATAAAATATTAGATTAAATGTAATATAATATTAGTTTAAATATTAAATGTAATATAATATTATTTTAAATATAAAATGTATTATAATATTAGTTTAAATATTAAATGTAATATAATATTAGTTTAAATATTAAATGTAATATAATATTATTTTACATATTAGATTAGTATTAAATAAAATATTAGATTAAATGTGATATAATATTAGTTTAAATATAATACAATATAATATTAATTAATTATTAAATGTAATATAATATTATTTTAAATATTATATTAGTATTAAATAAAATCTTAGATTAATATAATATAATATAATATTAATTTAAATATTAAATGTAATATAATATAATATTATTTTAAATATTAAATGTAATATAATATTATTTTAAATATTAGATTAGTATTAAATAAATATTAGATTAAATATAATACAATATAATATTAATTTAAATATTAAATGTAATATAATATTAGTTTAAATATTAGATTAGTATTAATATTGAAAGCAATAAATGTTATTCCATGTTTTTGTAAGAATAGCGAATAGCCCTATTCTCCCTATTCCGAATAACTCTATTTCTCGTTTGGATTGTTCTTGTTCCGAATAGCAATGCTATTCTAAAAATAATGCTATTCTTAGTGCATCCAAACATAGCCATATATGAATGACCTACATAATTTTTGGGTCAATTGATTTGGGAGTTCTAGCATTTTAAAACTTTTTTTTAATTAAAAGAACTGTTCACATGTGATATTGTGTCTCTCTCTCTCGCAAATCTCAGCTCATGTGACATTGAAAAGAAAAAATTGTATGTAGTTGACATTTTGACTCTCATTCATTGGATTTCTGTCTCCACATCTAGCCACATGGCATACGCAAAATAATTTACTGGTAGGGATGATATATTTTTGTGCTGGAAAATATACTCGAGCAAAGTTTTTGTCAGTATTGAGTCGTAAGAACAAAATATTGAGCAAAATTCTAAGAGAACCTATTGCTTCCATTTGTTAAGGTAAAGGTGTTTCCTTTTGTTATATAACAAAAGGAAGAGAAAAATATCTTTTGTGCTTCACTATGGAAAGGATCAAGGATTAGAGGTCAATTGTACATGCTCACGATTGGAATGGATTGGATTACGTAGTTCAAATTGCAATTTTTTATGTTTGGTCTAATTTTTTTATCATTCCTAGGTGCTCCACATCCATCCCAGACTGGTACCAATGATTCACTGTGCATTTCTAAAAATCATTTGTCGACTTTGGTGGAGTTAGGCTTATCATATTTCAGGTATTGTGCAAAAAACTCTCATCCCTTCTTAATGTGAAGCTAATTAATTCATTGCAGGGTGGCTAAAAAATCTGAGTCCATATCCTCTGAGGTAACAAAACATTTCTGTTTAGATCCGGACCACCACATCAAAATTCACACCAATTTAGCTTGAGGTGGAATGCACGAGGTTCTTTCAATATTTGTGCAGATTCTGATTAGAGGGTCCGGATCTAAACAGAAATATTCTGTTACCTTAGGGAATGGACTCTGCTGCTTTTTTTAGAGAAAAGTAGGGTCCTGCTTTTCCGATTCCAATCATTCAAATTCGTTGAGATTTGTACATGAAAAATTTTCTTTATCGAGATACGCGAATAAAAAATTTTGAATGGTTGGAATCGGAAAAGCAGGGCCCTGCAGCAGAGTCGGATCCGTTACCTTAGGTGATATGAATTCAAAAAAATCTATGGAGATGGTTGCTCAGTCAAGATTACCATTATCATATTTTCCTATTTAATCTTCTAGACTCCTCCCTCTTTTCATTATAATAGAGACCTCTTCATATCTCTTTATAAAAATCTCTCTCAAGAAAATTTTATATGTAGCATGATAGCATGACCATGGATATCATGTGGCGGATGTAGTCATTAGTATTGATCTTGACAGCATTTTTGAAGCCAAAGAAAAAGTAAGGAAAAAGAGTAAGAAAGAGAAAGAGAAGAAGAATAATAATTTATTTTCTCATATATAAGTTCCAATGTTCCATCCATCTCAGCATTACAAAGCCAACCTCCTTTTTATTGTAAGCATTTATAAGTAGACACTAATCAGCATAAGACCTCAAAGGCTATGTAGATCATATACTTTTATTTCAACCATTGATCTTGAAAGCCTCCATAACATCCACTCTCTTAGCCGACAGATCCGTATAAATTCTAAGAAAATCCTTGAAAACAAAAGATTTGTAAAGGGGAGGGTTTTCTTCATTAACCATTTCTTTTGCTGGGCTAATGAAGCTCTCCATGTCAGGCATTATAAACACAGCCACAGACGTCCTTGCTGCACCAGAATTTGTAATGGCCCGATGCTCCACGCTTTTCAATACACCATTTGTTATTATCTGATCCAGTAATCGTAATGTATATAAGAATCAAGGAATAATAGAAACAAAATTTGTATATTAATGCGTAAAGCATTGGCTCAGAGTGTACTTGACCAAATGTTGGATCCTGTTATAAAATTCAGTTTTGTTTCTCGGTCCTTTTTTTTTTAATATAATCAAAATATAATCACTTGACCAAACTGTTGAAACCGCTTGATGATAAAACATTAGTCACTTGGAGAATAACTCCCGAAATATAATCAAAATTTGTATCATTTGGTAAGTACAGCCTGCAGTGGCAAAATTAGTTTGATTACATTAATTCTTTTGCATACTGATGTTTTCATTTGTCATTCATATACTGGTACATGTAGAATGCAGGGGGTGGTATTTTGCCAACTTTTTCCAAAAAAAAAAAGTTGTAACAATAAATATATAAACAAATTAAAATGACCTCTAACTGGTGCCCAAAATTTATAACGAACGCATTTTGGATTGGTTCTGCCCTGACCCATTTCCCCTGGTGCATGATTTGAAGGCCGCTAACAGCTCCCTGGAGCAGAAGGGTTATCAAGTTGCGGTCGGAGTGTGGGGGCAAGCCAAGCGTCAGATCTGGATCTGGGCAAGGCGGGTAGTAATTAGCATTTATTAGAACCTGACCTGAACTTAAGTCTCCTTCAAAGTACCCTTTTTTGAGACCCAATCCTTCGCAAATCAGACTCAGAAGAGTCATTGATACCTCTCTAGCCTCAACTATGAATTTTGCAAGAACCTCCCTAATAATTTGTAAAATTTCACTGTTGTTAAAGGAAGAATTTTTTTTTTGTATCCATTTTATACAGCTGAGAAATGATACGGAAATACCTTAGTTTTGCTGGTTTATCAGGCCACTCATTTATGGTTTCTGGTACGGGATAGCAGGCTAGCCTAAGGCAATCACGCCAGTACCTGGGCCCGTCTTTTCCATAAATAGTACTAGAGAAAAGGCGATTTGTTTTTGACGTGTCTTCAGTGTAATACGCTGCTTTGTCCTCCTTCGACATGTTAAAGAACTCCTCTGTGACCCGCATCATATCTGCCATCAATTGCTCTGATACACCATGGTTTATCACCTAAGATAAAGTACATATTACCTTTCTGAAATAAATTAAGGTGAAAAGTAATTTTACAAGAAGCTCGATATTGGGCATCTTGGATGCTTGGTGTGGTATCAGTTCAGGTAAGGTTTTACCAGTACAGTGGGTTTGGTACCATAATTTAAGGTACTAACCAATAGAGATTTGATCTTTAGTAAAATTTCAGGCAAAAGAAAGAACTTTCCTGAAAAATAAAACTCTTTGCCAGTTATAACTTAGAAGCAAAGGAGTAGATCAACACACCTGAAAGAAACCAAATTCTTTGCCAGCGCGGAGGACTTCTCCAATAAGCTGAGCACGGTCCTCCACGTGGCAATGAGGCCCACCTCTCAGGTCGATCACTGGCAAGCTCACAGTAGAACTAACTTCTCCGGGCACGCGCTTCTCAGGTGGGAGAACGAATTGCTTAGGAACTGTTTGATGAAATTCCCCATTGGAGAGTAGGTTGTCCATTAATTCAGTGGGAGAGGTTTCAATGTACTGAGTATTGAGTGAAAATGCGAGATCAAGTAGATACACAGCTGTTCTCAAATTAAACAAGACAAAGTCGCTTTCATAGTTTCATTGTTGTCGCTCCCTAGTTAGCGGCGAGTACTCACTATCGCAAAAACACGGTGTCTGACACACTTGTTGACACTCACGTTTAAGGATACGGGGGAACGAGACACGGATGTTGAGCTTGTTCGGCAGAATTCCTGCACGACACGACACGAACCCTTTAAGGACACGTTTCATAGACACGTATTTAAATTTAAGTGATCATTAAAAATTCAAGTTAAAATTTCTGTCAATAAACAAATAGACAGATTTTAGAGTTCTTATTCATAATAATGTAAGGTGTAAATACTTTTAACATCAAATATAAATATTTTTCAAAAATATATATAAACATATATATTTTGGTGAAAATAAATAAACGTAAGGTGTAAATATTTTTATAAATATAAACATATA
Organism: Carex kokanica; assembly: GCA_025461125.1. Classification (NCBI taxonomy): domain Eukaryota; kingdom Viridiplantae; phylum Streptophyta; class Magnoliopsida; order Poales; family Cyperaceae; genus Carex; species Carex kokanica. Next base: position 696,038 of record JAJGRX010000840.1, on the reverse strand, counting down.
TAAAAAAAAAGTACGTACAACTAGTATGTTCTTAAGTTCACCGAGCGTTTTGGTGAGGTTAACTTCAAAACCTATTGGATTTAGTACAAAAAAGAAATCCTAATCCAAACTATTGAAATTAATCTACTTCACGAATGATGCGTTTAAGTGCAAAATGTATAAATAATTGAATTAGTTTTGTATAAAGTCAAGTAGTAAAAAAAACAGGTCTATAAATTATTTTTAATGCGTTCATTTTTCACTATTTTTAGCCGCTTGATTTTATATTAAATTAATTCAAAAATTTATAAATTTTTTATGTAAAATATATCACTCATGAAGTAGATTGATTTAAATTCATTATTTGATGCCAATTCAAGAACATTCTAATTCTACTCATAATTTTATAAATAATCAAGCAAACTTAAATTTTGTTATTGAAGTATAACATAGATATAATTTAGTAATAACCAATAATTAATTATTTTAGTTCATTATTTTAGTTTTGTGTAGTCACATAACCAAAAAAGCCATATTACAATTTTGTCCAATGACTAATATATGACTTGAAGCAATATATTGCAAACAAACACAAAGTATAATACGCTGTTACTTCTTACTTGATCCGGAAAATTAAAGAAGTTTTGTTTCGCACAATTAGATTTCTTTACAAAAAAAGAAGTCATCACAAGAAATAGTTTATAGTCACAAGGAAAGCAAATTTAGACTCGCAAGTCCGTAGAAGACTCAAATTAATTTGTACATCTTTTGCTAGAACATGGAAAGGAGGAAAGTGAAGAACATGCTATTGTTGAATGTTGTCTGGCTAATTTATTGAAAGGTGAGTAAGTGGACAAAGGATAAGGTTTCAAGGCACAACCATAAGTCTTATTCATTGCTTTTGAGAGCCATGCATGATCAAATTTAATGATTTTGTTGTCCTTCTAAATTGAGAATACACTAATGAGCGAGGCTTGTATATTACTAATTGTATATTACTAATTTAATATGCATGATGTACATCAGTCTGTTTTATAAATTTATATTTTCATTTTTAAAATTTAAATAGTTGAGCAGAACTGTTCAACATGATATCTATTATACGAGGAGGGTTCAAATACCTCCATTTTTTGTGCCACCATCATGTCTTCATTTTAAAAAATTTTAATAAACAAAATTTAAAACTTAAAAGTAAAAATAAAACCATTAGATATGATCTATATCATTTTATCTATGCACATGTTAAAAATTATAATATTTTAATTTTGTTTTGGTTGTCATCAAGAGCTTGCAAAAAACGTACTAATGTGGATAATTTTTAAACGTTGATTTTTCAACTTATTAATTCACATAAAAACAAAATTGAAATGTGATAATTGTTTATGAGCACATAGAGAAAATAACATAGATAACATCCAATAGTTTTTATTTTGATTTTTAAGTTGTAAATTTTGAATTATTAAAGTTTTTAAAAATGAAGGCACAGTGGAGACACACAAAAATAAAGGCATTTGAACCCTGCTCCGATTCTATATATCTTAATCCTTGATCCAAGAGCTACAGTAATATGAATTATGAATAGTACCGATGACAGATGCCAGGGCCTTCCTTGCAGTCACAGATACCCTGGAAAATACGAACATAACGGTTTTCTGTAATATTCTATGGTGCCTGTGGAAGGGCCGCAATGAAAAAATATTCCAAGGAAAGAATAGCACACCACAATCAATCCTGATAAAAGCAAAGCATATAGAACCACCGTTAACCTCTAACATAATGGAGAATCAGACAGGGCCTGCGATACCTCAACCGGTACGCAGATTCTGCTAATGGATACATCATGGGCCAATGGGTGGAGAGCAGGATGGGGGACAACCTTCTACGATGAAACAGGAATTGGGAAATATATATATACCACAGACTGTGACGTGTGGGCCCCAACCTTCCATGTGATTTTTCATGGTCGGTTGTGTTGTGCTATCGTTGTTGTATCCTCCACCGACCACCGGTCAGATACCTTGTGTTAATTTGCTCTTCTATTGTTTGATTGGATTTGGAGTCACTAATTACCTTTCAGATTGGTCAAGCCTTCGTATAATTTTGTCTGGGTACAAGTGATGCGGCTAATCGTGCAATGAGTACGGTCTATGGGTCAATATATGGTATGCGTCTACCTCCGATAAAATGGCGCAACATTTGTACCTGCCGTAGGGGTGTAAACGGATCGGATATTATCCGCATTCATCAGGATCCGAATCCAAAAAATTCCAGATTCGGATATTCGGATACGGATCCGGATTCGGATAATTTTTTACCAATACGGATGCGGATACGGTTCTGGATATTGAATCGGATACGTATTCGGATACGTATAATTATCCGTATCCGACAACTTATTTAATTCGGATATCCGAATTTCACTCCGAACTTGGATAGAGACATACAGCGATACTAAACGATACGATTAGATTATGACTATATGGTCTTACTATGTTAGACTTATAATAGTCTATAGATAATATATTTTTATTTTTATTTCCTTCGCCATTCAACTTTTCCTACTCTGACTAACTTAGATAAATAATATATTTTATTTTGGCTTCCTCTACAAGCCTCAACCGACAACCATCTCCATTGTTTGATATTATTTTTCACTTGATGTTGTTCAAAGTCACGCACGCAAATTCTCTAAAGATACTTCTAAATCTCTTTACTTGGATAATTATTTTGCTCTCGTCAGACTCTCTAGGTACTATTTCAGTTTCCTTCTCTTGATTTTTTCATGTACTCTGAGAAGTTTGTTTCTAGGTTTTCATGTAAATTTTCATTTTTTTTTTTTTCAATCCGACAATTTTTGGCTTTTTTATACACATTGATACTATGTCGTTAAAGCGTATGATAGAATAGACTTATTCATATTGTTTTTGCCTAAATTTTGCGTTTTTTTAGGGATAATCCATAATGGCATCATCAAGCCAACTTACTCAGCCTAATTCAACTCCAAATTCTACTAATGCCGGTACTACGAGTGTAAGAGATGAAACCCGAGCTAAAAAAAAGCAAAGACAAACTAAGTCTTTAGTTTGGGGACACTTTCGTAAAATGTATACTAGTAATTTATTTTTAATTATCCGAATTTTATTCATATTCGTATCCGTTTCCGTCCGATATCTGATCCGTATCCGTATCCGTTTAATATCCGATCCGTATCCGTATTCGAGACTATCCGTATTCGTATCCGTATCTGAAAAATTATAACGGATACGGATACGGTAAGGCCACTATCCGATCCGTATCCGACCGTTTACACCCCTAACCTGCCGGACATTCCTACTGCTTTCCCCTGAAATTAAAAATAAAATAAAATGGCGCAACAAATTAAATCTCCGTAAAAAGCTGTTTGCACGTGGTGGGGTCCGAATCTGCATCCCGGGTCCCGGCCCCAATATAACTCAACTTTTGAGTTAATATGTGTGAATAGAGCGGGAAAAACGTGCCGTGCCGTGACTAACGCGTCGTGACTTTGGTCACGTGCTGTGCCGTGTCGTGACCAAATAAATTTTTCACGTGACAAAAATTATGAGGGGTGGTCACGGCACGCGAATGGTCACGACACGCGAGTCACGCCGTGACTAAACGTGCCGTGACCAAACATGCATTAGTCACGTTTGATCGCATTTAACGTTTTAAAAAAAATATGAAACGATTCTTTAAAATTCAAATGTTTTAATTGAAATTTAAATGTAAATATTTTAATTAAAATAAAATTATATCTTATAAGAAGGTATGTTAGTGTATTGCCTCGTGACTGCTGTAACTGGCGTGTCTACCGTTCCGTGACTCGCGTGTTCCGTGCCATGCCGTGCTGTGACCAAGACAATTTCCGTGCCGTGCCGTGCCGTGTGTTCTTTGCCAACAATTAGTCACGGCACGCGAATGGTCACGGCACACAAAGGACACGCGTGCTGTAACGTTCCGTGCCGTTACTGTGCCGTTCCGTGACGGAGTCGGCTCCAGCGTGCCATTTTTCCCACTCTATGTGTGAATCTAAACCGTCCAATACGAATTTTAAAGCAACCTATTTCCTATTAATTAATTAATACTCCCCTAGGAATCCAAATCGGCACCGTTTAAAATTTGTCAGCAAATTCATCAATATTAAGTTATCTCGAAGAATACGCTTCTCTGGGGTGCACTCTCTGAGCTCTCGCCCACTGAGAAGGTGCCACTTCAATGGAGAGGATAAAACCAGATTCTGATCGTCTGATGCAAAGATATTTGGTCGACAGGATCATTTTGGACCGTTTGATACACTTATTTATCAATATTTTAATGGGAGATTGTTCTGGCGCTTGGTTATCACGAGTGCGTATCCTTTGAGATATCTCATATTTCGGGGAGAACGCAGGCGGCCAGTATTATTTGAGCTTTGAGATTCGTGCATAACGTATTTGAACAGTTGAGATTTTTCAAAAGGTCACGTAAAATATAAGATATCTGTGAATTCGGGTATCTCAACATGCCATAGATGTTTTTCAGAACAAAAAACATTTGCAGATATGTTTGTAGCCCTCAATTCTACTGAAGAAAAAACAAAAAATATCCAGCACCTTCCATGCACAATTGTTATATGGAAGTAGTGAAAGAAAAATGTAACCTGATGAGACTCATATGTCATAATTTGGTCACGTCACGTTATGTAATTTTTGTTTCTCACATGACATGACATGATGTAACTAAAATAGTAAAAGACGATCATGTGAAGCGAATGATCATGTTATGCATGGTCATAACATAATTAGTCATATTTAATTATTATTTTCAGATTTTAAATTAGTTCATAAAAAAAATGTTAAAAATAATAAATTATTATAAAATAAATTTAAATAAAAAACAATATTAGAGAAATTAATCACGTAAAGTGTCACATGATCGGATCAGTTTACATAACATGTCGCAATCAAAGAAAGACACGTTATAAGACCGACAACATATGTAATGAATCTGTAACAGAACCCATGACTAATTTTCTTCATCGTACCCACTCAGCCTATGACTAATGGGTAAAATTGTGATCAGGCTAATAAAATTTATAACCCGGTTTGCTATCAAGTCAGATTACAAGCGCATAATTCTATCGAGTAGTATAAACGAGTGTCGATCTGCATGGAATAAGATTTAAGGTCTTGAGCGATTAAATCACAATCTTTCAAAAGACTAGACAAGATCTAAAATCAAAGAGTTGTTGTTGTTGATCAATGTATTTGGCAAAAATTAAAAGTAAATAAATTAAATAAGATAGAGATGTGAATTCCTAGGATTTTGGCACACTGTTGTTACTTCAATCCGTTTTGATTCTTACCTTATTTGATGTTGGTTTTCAGTTATTGTATGAGGGTTTCTAATCCAATTTAGTGACTACCGCTTTCGCTTAACAATCAGCCTACCAGTCAAGAGATCCCGTTAAGGCTTGTCTCGATTAGTACAATGAGATATGTGATTAGCCCAAAAGAATTTAGACTTCACTTATTGGGTATGTTGCCCTACTATCTTGGTTATATTGGGTGTCCCCATGGTAAGGCACGACAATGCGACATTCGTCTACGAATGTCGAGACTCCCATGTGTACTTTTGTTGATCCAATTAATGGTATCTCCGGTTAAGGTTTTCACCACTATTCTAGTATATTTATTCTTTCTTATCCTAATTGGATTAGCCCAATGGTGACTAACTTTCATGTGTCCATCACATGACGGTCTAGACTAATAAACAAAATCAAGTAAGATTGAACATAGAGCGCAAAATCAATTGAACAATAAAAGACTAAGAAACGACATGTTTACAAAGAGATAAGAGAAAGATACAACCATACACGAAGTACCCTCCTACTTAATTTCTACACTCTACTCTCTTCTCACTTAAGAAAATAGAAAACACCAAAGATACAAAGATATGTTTCTGTTCAGTCCATATGACATATATTGGAGTTAAAGGGAGCCTGGAGATGAGTGGAGTCCAAGTTATCTGATTTGGATACAGTTGTCAAAGATTTCACCAAAGGGCTAATACGGACGGTACTCCCACTGTGTCAAAGATTTCACCAAAGGGCACCTCGAGTACGGTCCGTATTGGCTAATACGGACGGTACTCCCACTGTGTCGCTGCAGGAGTTAATGCGTATTTGACCTTCTTTGGTTCGTACTGGGGCTCTGGTCCGTATTGACTAATACGATCCATTCCAGAGCCTTAGTCGATGAGCTGCACTTATCCTATCGACCCGATTCTTGCTCTAAATGATGTAAAATAGCCCCAAAACATGGTTCATACACTAAAATATAAAATAGGACAATAGTAACATTTTTCACATAATAATTAAACATAAATGTAAGAAAATAAGGCAAAACCCAAGCCAAAAACCTACGTAATTCACTACCAAAATGAGCTTGATCACGCACCTCTCTCTCATCTCTCTCCTTCATATCACTTCTCTCTCATCTCTGTCCTCCATATCGCGTCTCTCTGATCGTCTCTTCTTATCTCCGTGGTCGGAGCAGCGGCTGGGCTAGCACCAAGGGAAGAGAAGAGAACGAATGAGAGAGAGAGAGATCTTTAGGGGTAGATAATGAAGGAGAGAGATAGAGGCGCTGGAGGAGAAAATAACAGTTTTTGGAGAAACAACGATAATTGGAGAAATTTTAGAAAGAAGTCAGAGGAACAGTTTTGAGGAATGGTTAAGGTGGTTAGAAGTCTTATCCAATTGGTGTGGGTAAAAAGTGAGTACAGAAGACTGGGTATGAAAACCTTTTCTCTAAGTTTTTAATCATAATACACATACAACTACTATAAGGTTTTATCACATTATTATCAAATTGAACTACCAAAATAGATAAAAGCACTGAGTGATTCAAGAATACAACAATTTAAAATAATATTATAATAAAGTTATAGATAATGTTTGATTGCTACTTAGATTTAACGAAGACAGAGAAAGGTCGAAGCAGAAAAGAAAGAAGAGGAAGAAGAGAAGAAGAAGAGAGAAAAAGAGGAGGAAAGAGACCACATTAGTGCGAATAATATCACTGTTATCAACCATAAATACATACTTTATTTTTATATATAGGTATTGCACCATTTTTTTTTTTTTTTTTTTGAGGTTAGTATTGCACTAGATCTGATCCCATATTGAGTTGGTATATAAAAAAAGAAGAAGTAGTTTCCGTTAAGTTACTAGTAAAAGCATCTTCGACATTAGAAGGGATCGATAAGAGTGGTTCTCTATCTGGACCACTTTGTTGTTTTGTCCGGTACGTCTTAGGTTAGTTGGTAATGAAGCTTTGACAATTTTTAATTAATTGTGATGGATCCCATTAGTATAATTTGATTTTTTTTTTTTTTTTTTTTTTTGGGGTCTTTGACCCTTTAATATACATGCGAGATTTTATCGTTGACTCCAACAGTACAATACATCGGTTTCAGTATCGACTCAGCTCTTTTTTGTTGTCGATTATTTTTTGTATTAATTGAATCGGCCAGAGGGTCACCTTTATCGGAAATAAATCTGCTGTGATTCCAAAGAATCGCAGGTTCCTGCTATTCCAAATCAAACTGTTTATTTATTTTGAGATTTGTGTATAAAAACCAACTGCTTTTGAGATTCATACACGGATACGGGGACAGGTATCATATCGGATACGACGATACTGTAATTTTCAAAAATCACGGATACGATACGTCTATTATATATAATATTTTATTATTATTTTAATTATATTATTAATTCAACATATGTATTATATCAATTAAATATTGCAAAACAATACTATAACAAAATATATATTAAAATATTAAATATAATAAGTACTCTATTGTAACAATAAAATTAAAATGGTACAGTGGTAGAAGGCTATGGTTGTTATTCCTCAGCTCTCAAGTTCGATTCACGGTAGCAGCTAAAAATTTTTTGTTTGGCGCGGTGGGTGGTGTATTTGCGCGGTCCACGGTGGTCCAGGCATATCCCGGTGTATCTAGGCGTATCTCCAGATGTATCCAGGTGAGTCAAAGCGTATCGATAACCGTATCAACTGAATAAGGATGCACCACGTAAGCTGATACGCCAGCTGGCATATCGGATACGTATTGGTGCCGTATCGGGTACGTATCAGTATCAGATACGTATCCGATACGAGTACGAAGCCCAATCTGAAGTATTCATGCAAACATTCCAAAAAGTTAAACGGTTTGATTTGGAATAGCAGAAACCTGCGATTCCTTGGAATCGCAGCAGATTTATTTCCACCTTTATCCTCATCGTTGGTCGCAGTTTGAATACTTTATATTCAATGCATTTGATAAAGCGGTGTCAGTGTGTCACTAGATTATTTTAATCTCTCGGTTGATGTGCACACAAGGGCTCCATTATTGCCGACTAGATTTTATTTTGCAAATTAACAAGATCCATAGTGTAAACGGATATGGATATCCGTCCGGATATCCGCTCCGAATTCGTCTATTATCCGTATCCGAATTTAAACAGATACGGATATCACGGATATGGATACGGATATTTTTTGCATAGGAAAATTTGATGCGGATACGGATACGGATAATTCTTTGAAAGTATAAACGGAGCGGATATTCGCATTATCCGGATCCGAAATTTTAACTTTTCTGCTTCGTTGTAACTTGACTTTCAGCGGTTAATATTCCCTAACTCCTCTCCATTCCTATATCTTCTCCATTTCTTTACATTTTTTTAATTTACTTTTGTTTTTCTTAATTGTTTTTAATTTTTTAATTTAGTATTTGTACTTAAAGTTCATATGACTCAATTATCGGACAATTATTTGTTTCGTAACTGTATTCGAATCCGTATCCGTGGATTATCCGCTCCATATCCGTATCCGTTTAAGACGGATTTGGTTTTGAATTTTGATATCCGTTTACTATCCGTATCCGTGTCCGTATCGACTCATTGAAAAATAGATACGGATTTGATATATGCATTATCTGCTCCGAATCTGCTCCGTTTACACCCCGACCATACTACCAGATTTTTTTTTTTTTTAATATTGATCACGCATATCATGCAAATTTTAGATGAATTGAGTAGTACAATGTTCTTTGAAACAAAGCATATTAAAAGCCAAAAACATGAAATATTAATGTACCATACAACACCTGAAAGCTTGAAAGAATAGGAAAGCTGAAAAAGCAAAAGCCATTTGCTGATATCAAAAGTTTGCTTTTATTGTTGCTTCATACAAAAGATTTTTGGTTTATCTTCTGACTTCTATCGTTATTTCATCAAATGAGATGCATGGATTATTATTTTTTTTCTTTCTTATCTCTCTTTTCTTTAAAAAATGGCATGGAATTTGTTCTTTTTCTGCTAGAGAAAATAATATATTTGATATATAGTAAAAATAAGTATGTGCATGATAATTTCTATTCATATTATTAGTAAAATTAGATAGAAGAGAGAATTGACTTATTTCATACGAATATAACAGATATCTGATCAAAATTTATTAAAAAATTATCAATACCTAGTTGGAAAATGTCACGTAGGATCTTTATACTTTGAGGAGGGATCGGATGACACCCTGTTTTGATGATATCGAATGACACCGTGCATTTTCAAAGTTTTCAAAGTCCAAACAGTCGATCCAAAATGTTCAATATGATGGATATATTAAAATGTGCTTGCAGATCAAATTTTACATTTTTTTGAATTTGTGTACTATTTATTAAGTGTTTTACAAAATCGTTGTTTTTAGACCATTGAATTTTTGTACCCATCTTAATAAATAGTAAACATTTTAAAAAAAATGTAAAATTTGATCTTCAAGCACATTTTAATATATTCATCATGTTGAACGGTTTGGATCGACTGTTTGGACTTTAAAAATGTAAGATGTCATCTGATGTCACCAAAAAAGAGTGTTATCTAATGTCACCAAAAAATGGTGTCAACCGATCCCCTCTTATACTTTTTCCATTATCTTTTATTTTTGTTTTTTCAGTTTCAGGTATTTCTGACATCACATGTCACAGCAACATTTTAAAATTCTCGACTTCTCCCAAACTTGCGCACCATCTACTCTGATTCTCACAAAAAAAAGTTACTTCACATGAGAAACGGGTCAAGGCGAAATTGAAAGAGACAGATCCGAGAAATCAGCACTGGATCTAATTTTTAATACAAAATCAATAGCCGGCCCACTACATTCTTATATCTTAGTTTATTAAAATATATCGCTTAATATTAAAAAAAACAAAACCTAGGAGCACTCATAGAACTTGCACAGTTTTCCCATTTTTTTAGCAGCAAGATTTGCTAGGTGACCAACAATTTTTGTTTCAGTAAAGCTTGAAGAATTCAAGAACACCCTCTCTGTTAGCCAAAGCGACATCATACGCTTTGATGAAATCGCGGAAAATGAATTCCTTGTACTTGGGCGGGTTGTTTTCGGTCACTAGTTTCTTTGCCGGTGCAATCAGACAATCCATCGCTGGTACCGTCATTGTAGCAATTGATGTCCGGGCAACGGTCGAGTTTGTAATTGCTCGGTGCTCCACGCTCTTCAGTATCCCATTCGTGACTATCTAATAATTGGATTAAAGATGACAATATGTTATTGACATCACATTAAAACAGCAAAACCAGTAATTGTGCAGCAAATAACAAATTTTCATTTGTATTGTAAATAGACAAATAGTTAAAACTTAAAATTTATCCCCTTCAGGTATTCTTCCAAGACCAAAAACAAGAACAATTCAAGCCCATAAAATAAAGATACAGTACCTTCGGTTTTATCTGAACAAAACAAGTTGAATATTCTACCTCGAGTTGATGCCCGAAATTGACGACAAAGGCATTGGGGATCGGTTTAACATCAATCCATCCCTCCTTGTACTTGGCTTGCAACCCGCAAGCAGCTGTCCCTTGAGCAAGTACAGTGAGGAGCTGGCGGTCGCAATGCGGCAAGAGGCCCATAGTCAGGCTCGGGTCAGGGCAAGGTGGATAGTAATTTACTTCCATTTTTGTACCACTGCTCAAATCACAGCAAAAGTAGTCCCTATCAAGCCCTAATCCTTCTGCAATCAGCTTCAAGAGCTTCGATGCGATTTCTCTAACTCGAACTGTGTACTCTGAGAGAACTGCCCTGTTTATTTTGATATACATTATTAAATTCCACTGCTTTAATTAATTGCTGCACATATACTCAGATGCAAACAATATCATAGATTGAATGAATTACCTAAAATTCTCGGGGTTTTCAGGCCATTGATCAATGAACTTTTCAATAGGATAACAAGAAATTCTCATGTAATCTCTCCAGTAGCGAGTCTCACTTTGATCGTACTGTGTGCTCGAATTAAGAAAGAAAGCTCTGCTCATATCATCCGAGTAGTAACGTTTCTTCTCTTCTGCCGGCATCTTGAAGAAATTCTCGCAAACTTGGAGCATGTCATTTAATGTTTTTGCAGGAATGCCATGATTAATCACCTACGTTAAAATTCAGAAATAGTATCAAGCAATTATATAAAACTTTAGCATTGTCCTTCGCCTTTTACATAATAAGAACACAGCCCTTCTGGTATTTAATTTGTATACTCTTTTTCAATTTGCCATGAAAATTATTTTTTATGTTTTGAAGGAAAAGGTTTTAACTTTTAACACTGAACTTCACATAACTGTTTTTCCTTTATTTCATGGATTCACTGGATATGGACCTGTTAGATTGTACGGAATTTTGATACGGTGCTGTCGTGAACAAACCTCTTTTTCTCCATTCAAAATCCCCCTTTATTTGTCCAGTTTTAAGAGGTAACTGGTAATTCTCAATTTTTGTTGTAGTTTAGTAGGATATCTTTCTGTAAATTAGACAAAAAAAAGTCATATATAGACCTGTCAGTTATGTATATATATTACTACATTCACACAAACCTGAAAGAAGCCGAACTCTTTTCCAGCTTTCATGATATCTCTGATGATCTCATCCCGACCAATATCGGAATCAATACAGCCGCCTCTAAGATCAATCACGGGCAGATTGATCGAACGGTTGACAACATCATTTACTGGCCTTTTTTCAGGTGGAAAGATGTATATATCAGGTACTGTGTCATACCTAGGTTGATTTGAGAGGAGCTCCATTTGAGGTATCCTTTTCTTTTTTTCTTGTTTTGCTTTCAGATGAGGCTTACACAGATCTTGGAAAACTCTGTTTATAACAAGAGGGAGGCGGGATCTCTATCCATTTAAAAAAAAAATAATAATCTAGGAAATTGACCAAGTTAAGTTAGAGGCACCCCTTTAAAGAGATAAGATTGTGGGAGAAATTAATTAATGAAACATGCTAACATCATGGTATTAATGAAAGATGCTAACATCATAGTATTTTACTTAGTGCTGATGAGCACCTCACCAATCTAGCTATAGATGAAAAAAGTTAGTGTACTGCTGTCAGTACCTCAGCAGTTTGACGGAGAAAGAAAAAAAATGTAGCAAATACTTCAATTGGCCAAGGTGAATCAATCAAACCTTAGTACGTATAGCATGAAAGGTACCTCGTACCTTCTAGGTAATTAACGTGTCTCTCTCTAGTTTAGTTATTATAGGCCAAACAAATAGAAGTTTATATGATCTTCTTTATACCCAAAACTAACATTGGTGAGTGGTGACTGTGAATTGTACTCTTTCTTTAAGCTATCTATTAAGCTTACAGGTGGTGTTTGGTTGTGGACTAAAGCTAAGGAGGCTTAAATTGATTATTCCAACTTAGTCTGGTCTAAATTATTCATGTTTGGTTGAGATCTAAAGTTAGATCATGGCTTAGGTATTCTTTTTTTGGTTAGAGTAGTAGAGGACTAAAGTTTTGAAAGCCTAAGTTAGTTAATTATTAATAATAAAATACTAATTATATAATATTAATATAGTGATAATAACTATAATATATTATAATATTATTATAATTATTATTTAATATATTAACAAAAGATATTAATTATATAATTATATATTAATAATAATTATTAATAATAAGATACTAATTATATAAGATTAATATATTAATAATAACTATAATATATTATAATAATATTATAATAATTATTTAATATATTAACAATATAAGATATTAATTATATAATTATATATATAATAATTATTAATAATAAGATACTATTTATATAATATTAATATATTAATAATAACTATAATATAATAAAATTTTATTATAATAATTATTTAATATATTAACAATATAACATATTAATTATATAATTATATATTAATAATAACTATAATATTATTATAATAATTATTTAACATACTAACAATATAACATACTAATGATATAATTATATATTAATAATAATTATTAATAAAAAGATACTAATTATATAATATTATTATGATCATTCTAGTTAAGCCATGACGTGCAATAAAATTAAACCACCATGTGAAGTGGTTTAATTTAGGCCGGCTGATGGACCAAAATGGTGCTACAACTTTTAAAGATTTATAAATCATAATTTCTACTTACGTTTAGATCACAAGCGTATGATTCTACCGTGTAGTATGATTGGGGTGTCGATCCACAGGGATAGTGTATTAAATTTTAAATAATTTTCACTAATCTAGGTTATCGGATTTTATGAAAGTTTGAGGTGGTGATGATAATTGCAATCAAGGTAAGAGTTAAACAGTAAATAGAGAGCCGCTAGGGTTCAGATTTCTTGTCCTTCTTAATCATGTGAGTACAAGTTTCGATGTCTCTCTACAACAGCTACCCCGCATGCGGTACTGTTAGTGTAATAATCTAGAAGTCAATAAATAGGATAATTGTATTATATATGTTTTGTTCATGAATTGGATGATTAATAATATCATTTTGTTCCTTGAGTATTATTGATTTATGAATCATTTCGAGTTCATGAATTGAAATTGTAAAACTCCATAATATAGATGATAAATACTCTTAATAGTCTCTAACCGTGGTAATTAGTAGGAACACTAATTGACCATTCAAAGATAAGTGTGTGGATTAAATGATGGTTAAGTTTTACAAACCATAAACAAAGAGTTGTCATTTTAATCACACAGATACATGTTAGAGAACATGGTATTTGACAGACCCTAAATGAAACGTTAAATGGATTGTGTTCGTGTCATTAATATTTTTACATTTTTTTACTATTACGTTAGATAGGTACATATTCACATTCCAAAATCTTCTGAAAAACAATGATTTTGTACCTATCTAAGAAATTTGAAAAAAATTCCAAAAAATATAAAATATGGTCTCAAACACATTTTAATATGAATTTCATATTGAGCGATTTAGATAGATTGTTTCTACTTTGAAAATAAAGATAAGAATATAAGATATGATTGGAGCACGAAAACAATGGGGCACCTTAACCTACTCATATAACAATGCTTCGGATTATATAACTTAATATGATAGATTAGTTTAAAATGCTCTCAATTAAATTTTAGGAACCTGATAATTGTCATCTAACCCCCTCTCACAAATCTCTTAACTCTAACTATCTTTGACCGGGACCACCTTCTAGAAGGTTGTCAGCAAATATACAGTTGGCGTGTGCAAGTGTTGATACCTATGCATGCAAGTATTGATATATAACATATCAAATATATATACCTAACACACTAAGTCTTTCTAAAGTCTGGACATATCAACTCTTTATAAAGATGTGTAGCTGGCGCTAGTTGGGTTTTAATTTGAATTGAAATATTCCATAAATGATATTTAGAAGACTTTTCGCCATGTCAAAATAAATATTAAGTATTTATACATAACATAGCAAACATTTATATTACATATCATATTTTTTATGTCTTGTACTTAAGCTTTTAAGTCTAAATACGCTTTCAAGTATTTATACCTAACATATTAAGTCTTTATACATTGCATATCAAGAAAAAAATAGCGGATTGAATAGAAACCGAAAGTACTTCAATAGATATCATTTGAAATAGAAAATCGAGTACAAGACGTTCGTATTTTAGATTCACAAAAATTCATTACAAATTGTCGGAAATATGTGCGAGATTGAACAGAGGAAACAAAAAACCCTTATATGAAAGCATGTAAAAGATAGATGGGCGATGAGAGAGAAAATAATGAATTTTATATTTTTGATGTAAGTGTTGATACCTATGCGTGAAAGTGTTGATTAGTTACGTGCATGTGTAATGATTTTTTGCTCAAGACCTCCTGGCAAACTATATTTTTGGTATACACTTCTGGGGCATAATGTTTTTTTTTTTTCAACTAATAGAATAGTAACTAACAAAAATACTCCTTTGAATTTCAAATTTATGTTTTAGTAATAAAAATTTAAGTTAAGACATAACACAAGAATTTAGATAGACGCTAGCTTTTTTGTAAAACAAAAAGTTGTAGGTTGTGCACCTATCTCTCTTTTGAATGTTTCAAAACATGTTACAACTTGCTAATATTGATTATCACCGTGTTTTAGACTGATAAGATTTAACTTATTTAATAAGTAATTAAATAATAGTGATGACAACAACCCTAATATCATTGAAATAATTAGAGGGGCTGTGTTATGGGATTTATGGCTTGATAGAAATAGAATTATTTTTAAAGGGGGCCAAGTACAAGATGTTCTTGTTTTGGGGGCAAAAATCTTTGTCGTTGCTAGATTTTGGGCTTTGAATCAAAAATCAAATCTTACTTCTCAATTGAATTTAATTTTTCCATGTGATTTGAAGGACCTGATCGGGTCTACACTAGTAGTTTCCATGGTGGATACACATGCTTCAATCCCTATGCTTGGAGCAAGGATCAGTTCCAGTGGTGGTGATGTCAGTTCTACTAAAGACTCTGATAGTAGCTTCAGCTCGCAGAGCTATGAGATTTCTTAGTTTACAGGGTCTCTTTTGCATATTTTGGTATATTTGTGATATAAGATCTTTTTAGGGGCTGTTTTTAATATTTCTATGTGGTAGCTGGATGTACTAATGATGGAGGTAATAGGGTTCTAGTATGTTTCTTTTCTGTTTTGTTGCTTTGGTATTTTGTTAAATACCAGTATGCTTTGCTTGCTTTGTACATGGTACCACTGGTACCAGTAAACTTTGTAATGGTTTCTTATAATGGAAATCGGTGGCATAGTTCACTTCTTTAAAAAAAAAATAGTGATAACAACAAATGTGGTGTGTATTATATTTATATATATTAATTTGGAATGAAACATCTCTTGAATGGAATATAATTATGTTTACTTAAATGAGATCATTAAAAGATAATATTGTTTCTTAATTGATATAAAAAATGAAAAAAAAAAGAATAAAGACATTGCCAATCAATTATCAATCAATTCAAAAGTTTTTTAAATGACATTTAAAAAATAAAAAGAAATCATGACCAATTTAAAAATCGAATATTTGACAATCAAACAAGTGCGGTGAGTATGTGTGCAAGTAAGTTTAGACTTCTACACGTAAATAAAAACTTAAAAAGATACATAGAATAAAAAAAAAGACAGATTATTTAATTAGATAATTAATATTTAATTCGAAATTTTCATCTTTTAATCATACTCGTTTAAAAAAAAAGAAAAAGATTGCGATATTTTTTATCACGTGACCGCATGTACCTGAGGAAATTCGAGCTCAAGTGATATTATTTCAGACCAGGTTGAAATAAACGGTTGAATTTCATCCTACCGGTATCTGACTGGATATGAATTCTTGTCAAATGTCAATGGTACCATGTACCAACTTGAAGGATAGTAGGATTTCAGGAGTGGAGGTAAAAGAGTCTGACAAAGGTCGTGAATTCTATTAACATTTGAATTTGTTAATGAAAAATTTGAACTGTCCACCAAGCTTGTTTTAGTTACCACACAATATTTTAAAATTCTGATTTTATCATTGATTTTTGCAAAATTGAAAACTTACCACGTACGCATCATAGTGCTGCGAATGAGTATCCTCTGTTTCACTCATAGTAACATGGTACGCGAATAATTCACGTATAATTCGTTTTTTTTACGTTTCCGAACCGAACACCGAATAAAATGTAAAAAAAAATGTATTATACGCTTTATTCGCGAATAAAATGTGAATCACGAATTATACGCGAAAAAAACATGAATTTTTTTTTCTTTCTTCCTTGGTACCGAATAATTCCCGAATTATTCCTGAATCATGAATCTTTGACCTCGCCGAACCGAACCCGAATAATTCAACACCACGGTGAGCACTTAGTAAACAATTTTGCAAAAATCAACAGTAAGATCAGAATTTTAAAATATTGAGGTAACTAAAGAAATTTCGGAACTGTCTATTAAAACTTTTACAGTTCTATTCTCTATTAATCAGTCTGTAAATTTCAAAATTAATATAGTTCTAACAAAACTCAAATTTTTAGTTGCTTTGGAAATTAGAGCACTTATATCTCTGAATTAAGTTTTCTTAGTCTTTAATTACGGATTGAAACAATCAAACATGAACTTTTTGGAGTTTTGGACAGTTAAGAATATTGATGAAATTATTTTTCATCTTGAGACGAAATACAGTTTCTAATATTTGTTTACAGAATGCATACACTTTATACATGTGAACATTGAAAAAAAAGAAGTAAACGAGCAAATAAAAAAATTATATATATTAAAACTAAGGGTGTCAATGGCACCTTTTTATTCGTTTATCCGACCCGTACCGTATCCAATAAGATGGATACGGTTAGATGTTTTTTTTCATAAACTTATTGGGTGTGGGTGGAGATTTTTTTCGTTATCTAAACGGGCAAGGGTACAAGTAAAGCCTATTTCGTACCCGTTACCCGATTGGGTAATTATAAAAAAATTATATATATTATATATGAGGAGGGATCCAATTATATCTTTTTTGGTGACACATCATGACACCGATTTTTATATAGGTCAATTTTGCGATTTCAAAATCCAAACAGTCGATCCGAACCATTGAACATGGTCACCATATTAAAATGTACTTGGAGATCAAATTTTACATTTTTTGAATTTTTTTACTATTTATTAAGATGGTTACAAAATCGCTGTTTTTCAATGGTCTGAAAACAACGATTTTTGTAACCATCTTAATAAATAGCAAAAAAATTCAAAAAAAATGTAAAATTTGATCTCCAAGCACATTTTAATATATCCATCATGTTGAATGGTTTGAATCGACTATTTGGATTTTAAAATGGTAGGTGTCAAAGTGTGTCACCAAAAAAGGTGTAATTTGATCCCTCCTCATTATATATATTAATAAGTATTGAAAAGAGTAATTTAATTAGTTTACTTGCGCTTATCATGATCAGAATTTTTTTTTAATAAAGTACTATACATGTGTGAAATGAATGTATATGTTTTAATGTTTTATTTAATAAATAATAAAAATAATTATTATATTAGTATTATCTGTTATTTATCCGCTACCGTTTTGTTATCTGACAATTATAACAGATAAGAGTAGAGTACAAGTAAAATAATTTGAAATAGATAAAGATAGAAAACAGATAAAAACAATTTGTAACGGATATGAATATAAAAATGCTCCCGTACAAGTTGACACTCCGAGTTAAAACCCGTAAAACGGAACATCTCCGGTTCGTTGTTAAACAGAGGCTATAACAGGTATAGTTGGTTAAATTTCACGGTGCACCGAGCCACCGACTGACTAGGCGCGAAACCACAAAAATTTCCCGCCATATGTTTAGACTAGTTCGACTGTCTGGGTTTCCATCCTTGCCCCTGTAATATTCTTCTGTGGCGAGAGTACAATGTACAAACATGCATTGGAGAATCAAACCGCATTACCCAGTCGGTACCCACAAGCTGTCTATCCTTCTAATAGGCAACATTGTCACTCAAATGATCACAGGAACAAACCACAGAAGAACTTTCATGGACATGATCGGAATTTAAGTGCATCTGGTGCACCGTTACCCACAAGTCCACTGTTTCTTTGTTGTAGGGACAACTTAAGAAATAGCACTAAGTCATGGTGCACAGAGTAAATTCTGCTCCAGTCCCATTGCCAGACTATTAAACCCTTCCCTCCGCCCCAATCTCTCCCTGGTGCGTGCCCTATTTCTCCATTGTTCAAGCGACCGCTCTACTCACCAGCAAGGTCTCTTTCTCTCTCGCTCGCTCGTTTCTTCTTCTTCTTTTTTTGTTTAATTTTTTGTGTAAGTAGGTCTCTCTCGTTCATTCACCTTTTTTTTTTTTTTTGTCGTTGTTGCTCTCTCAGTTGTGTTATAGGTTAAATCCTCTAATACTATAACTGAGGTGGTGTTGCGTTCCTAGTTCACTAAATATACAATATGTGTTCTTATTCTTCAAAATTATGTTGATTCCCTCTCAAAACATGCCTATAATTTCATTGATCCACGGTTATATCCCTTAATTTGGCTTTTGCTTCTCAACCTGAAACCTGGTTCAATTAGTTTGGATTAAATTGCAATCAGAGGCAGAAATTAGCGGACAAGTTGACTAATCTTGTAAATCTAGCAGATCTGACTTTCATCATTACCGTTAATTTGAGTCATATTATTGTTTTCTAAACATTTGAAACACAAAATTCAGAATCGTTCCTGTACTAGCCTGTTGCATCTTGCTTTGAATTTTCCCAAATAAGTAATTTTTATGAATTTTTTAACTGAATTCTTTACTAACCCTTTTTCTGGTCATAAGATATCTATGAAAGAATAGTTTCTTTTTTTTTTTATTTATAGCAATTAAAATCATTATCTTCATCCTTTTGAAGAGAATGGACACCTCCAGTCCTGCAGTTTTTGTCAATGGAGAAATCATGAAGTTGTACATGGGTAGGCGAGTTCGTGCTGTGGTTCAAGTTGTGCGAAATGAAGGTGGTACAGTGGTGGGCCAGTCGACTGACAACCAACAGCTAACTGTTAAGGGAGGTGCCACGTCTGTACCAGTGACACATTTCATGGAGGTAATTGGTATTGCTGATGGACCCCAGTCGATCCGTGCTGAGATTTGCAGTGACTTTGGTTCCAATTTCGGTAAATTGTTCTATCATTGACTGAATTTTGCTTGATTTGTGTTTGTTTTGATATGATTCTAATAAGGTTTCTGATTGTTAAATTTGGTACAAGCTTGTTAAGATTTTTTGGACCAAAGCCCTAGTTCCTCTAAAAAATTTCAGAAAATTTATATATTATGTACAAAGATAACTAATACATTTTGTTTAAAGAGATGTCTATGACTGGTTCTTTTTCATTTGGGCATCTATGATGTTAGAGGGAATTTTTTTGAAAAACACTATCCCACATGAATACAATATTAATGTTAAAAAATACATCCAGTAATTGGGGGCACAGAGTTTATCACAACTGAAAAATGAAAGGGCTTGTGAAGAATTACCTCTTATTCTTATTGATTGTATGTAGTTAATATTTACTGGGCCTTCTGAAAATCATACTATTATCACTTCATAACTAAGATTATTTTTATTCTTTTCATGTCAGATACATCTTCCTACAATGGACTATGCAAGCTTGCCAATGGTCAATTCAAGAACTTGTTCCTGTAAGGTGAATTAAGTGTTCATTTATTTTAGAAATCATGATCTGAATTCTAAATGTGAGAAATACATATGTTTAGTTTTTTAATATAGTACAATAGTCGAGTATTCTGTAATGACTTCATCTCTAACCTCAATGTCTATTGTTCTTGCCTTCTCTCAATTGCATATTCTAGTGTAGTATTCGTACCTACTTCAGTCAAATATTAATATCGGGGAATTCTGGTAAAGTCTCGATACTCGGTAGTGTAGACTAAATGCAGCTTGTGGGGTCAGCAAATGACAGTATTTATCACATTCTTGCTGTGCACCTTTTTTTCTTTGAGTAATCATTCAATAATTTATTATGCTGCTCTGTGAAACAAGATCTATAGGTCGCTCTGTTTATAGGTAATTTACCAGAAACATCTCGAGGGGGATTTTACAATGAAAGAGTGAAAACATGACACAAATTGAAATGCAGAAAGGGAATAAAATTGTGGAAAGCCAATGACATTTTTCAATTTTTTTGCTCGCAAATTTTAGAAAGGGACAACGTAATGTCTAAATAACCACCATCAAGACTACTTTTGGATTTGATGGGTTCTAGAACTATTCGGTCTGCTTTAAGATCTGTGTGCACAAAGATCCCGAGGGTGTGTTTGGATGTTCCGATTTCCACGGGAATTGGTGATATTTGAAGCTGATTGGAATTTAATTTTCATGATCCGTTCGGATGGTAATTTATATGAAATGGGATTGTGATTTTTTAATCTTATTTCCCATTCTAATATAAATTAATGAAAAAAAAAACACCAAGTCGGACCTTATTGTTTTTTCTCACGGTGGAAGCATTGATGTTCTATCTTCTATTTTTATTTCTATTTTTAATTGTAGTTTAACTTATATTTGTTGTTTTACAAAATGAATTCAAAATATTTGATAAGCAACCATAATTTCTCAGTATAACAAAATTAGAGAATGCATGTTTGTATATAAAGCAAACTAAACATCAATGTTAATCAAATTGCTAATTAAATTTTTTTAATTAATTTTTCGTGTGATTGAATAACAAATTTATGAGCAATTATGAAATAATAATTAATAAAGTAATATTTAATAAGTATTGTGATGTTATTGTTTAATTATTTTATTTAATTATATTAACAATTATGAATAACAGTAATTGTTTTGCTATCAAGCATTTTAGAAAAAAATAATAGAATTTTTCACAACTTTTTCACGAATTTTTTTTATAAACCATAATAAAAAATAAGAATTTTATGAAACCAACATTATTATTTTTTTTTACAAAAACCATAAGAACTGAAATACCATTTCGGTTTGAACTTTTTTTTTTCCGGATCGAAATGGCAATTCAGCTAGAGGTGGTTTCACAGTTTTTTTTAGAAAAATAGGTGTAGCCTTCGGTGTAACAATCATGGACCGAGATGCTATTTTGGTCCAATTTTTTTTAGTCCAGACCGTAATGTTATTTCGGTTCGAACTTTTTTTTTTTTAGTTTGCTTATAAATTGTTTAGAAAGGTTAGAAAAACAGATTTGCTTACAAAGGAGAAGGAAGAGAAGAGAGAAGAGGTTGTTTTGGGTTTAAAAAAAATTTAGTGGGATTGAAATGACATTTCGGTTCACAGAGATTTTTGGATTTTCTGTGGCTGCTGGTATGAAAACCTGTAAAATCACTTCGGGCTGAATTGCTATTTCGGTCTAGAAAAAAAAAATTTGGATCAAAATGGCATTTCAGTTCTTATGGTTTTTGTAAAAAAAAGTAATTATATTGGTTTCATAATTTTTTTTAATTATGATTTATAAAAAAAATATTCTTTTTCATGGTACAACCAAACATGTATTTTAGCAAATTCTCACAACTCTTCTAGTGCTTATCTATGAGTATTAAGTTCCTATATTTAAAACCAATAAACTGACTCATAGTCCCCCAGCTTTCAATGACCTCCTGATGCGCTCTCCAGTCTACACTGACTGGGAATTTTGCTTAGAACAAATATATATGCAAATTGCAGAATAGATCTGATGGACATCAGACCTACTTTAGATTCGATAGGTTTCATGACCGTCTGATCCGTTTTAAGATCAATGTGTTCTGCTTTAATATTTGTGTGAACTCGCATCAATTTTCATGGATCCAAATATGCTCCTATTCTCAAAGAATAAGAGGACCCTTCTCTTCTCTTTTTGTCTCTATTTTTCTCTTAAAAGAGAGAGAAAGAGAGAAGAAAGAGAAAGAAAAGAGATAGAGAAAGAGAGAAGAGGACCACGGAGCAGTTCTCAATTCAATTTTCATATCATCATATGTACTCAAATTAAATTGGATAGGACGGTCCTGAATCCCACAGCATGAAAGCCCATTACAAGCAATAAAGCCTTCCTATGGAAAGGTGAGAAAGCCGAACTTTGGTTTAGCTCGTACCATACCAGCAATTTTCAGATTACTTTCTTCGCTGGCCCAGTAATGCAAGAACTTAATTTGGGCTTACAAGCTGTTGCTGCTTTATAAGCCCAAATCTTTGCGACATTTGAGATTGAGAGATAGTCCATTGAGTAATACATGTTTCTATTGACTTTAAGGGCCTGTTCGGCAACATGAGAATTTTGTGGGAATGAGAATTTTTAATATGGGAATGAGAATTTCAATTTGTCAAAACCAAAGTTATTTAACCCATGGGTAATTTTAGAATATAGGTGTTCGGCAAATGTATGGGAAATTTGTTAGGATGTTAGTTTATTTTTTTTTATAGAAGATATAATACTACAATTAAACTATATTAAGTGTATTAATACTAATCACTGATTATGATTAATATAATTATATATATCAAATTCTAAAAAAAATTAAATGTTGCTAGTTTAATTATGCTTGTTTAATAATTTCTTGTATTATTAAATTGTGCTTGTTTAATTAATTTTAGCCTTTTGTATTATTAAATTGAGTTTGTTTAATCAACGTCAAGCAGGAAATGAAAAAAGAGATGAAATTGCTAGGCTTATGTGAGATGATTTTGTTAGACGTCAGAATAGGAACTTAATTTAAAAATTTAGTCTTGTGTTTTATTCATTTAAAATTTCTTGTACTTTTAAATTCTGTTTTGTTTAATTATTTTTAGTTTCGTGATTGATCAACTATTATTGTACTGTTGAAATGCATTTAATTTTTTTTTTTGCTTGATTGTTAATTTTAATTAAGTTAAAATTATTCTTGAATTTTAGTATTTGTTTGAGTGGCTCAAGTATTTAATTGCTCAATTTTTCTTTGGTAAATACAAAATTTTGAGAGTAGAACTAGCGGCTCCAGCTTTTGGGAAAATAACCAAAGCTTTGAGTCAATTTTTTTTTCCCACAAATGATAAGGCAAAAGTTAGGAAGAAATCCTATCAAGAATTGCAAATAGGATTTAATACCAAGTCTCCGAACATATTTTTTGATAAAGTTCCTATTACCATATTTTTTCCCTAAAATCCCTTGGGAATGGCTACCTCCGAACAGGGCCTAAATACTTACAGAACCTTCTGATTTGATCTTTCGTTGCAAATGTTGAAAATTTTCTTATAGAAGAAAAATAGTAGAATGTGTCAGGTTATATTACAGATGACGCACAGCCAACATGGACTATTAATCTATTATAGTATTATTTGCTATAAGAATATATTTCTTTTTTTTATTAGGAAAACATTGAGAAACGGGACCACTAATTAACAGCTGGTGAAACTCATATAATCACTGATCTCCTGTTGCCACTTCCATATATCCTCCTCTGATTCATTTTTCTTACCTTTCTTTATTACTTCTTCAATAATTTGCTTACTAGAATATTTTTTATGTTGGAAAAGTTTGTCTTGAATATTTTGTCATAATTTATATAATTAAGTAATTTATACATAAAAGATTATTGTAGTTTCATCGTAGTGGGTGCAACGAATGATCTCTAATAAATTATTTTCTCCGTATAATTGTAAATGTGTTTTGTTTATAATTTAGAGTGTTTCTCTGTGTTTTGCTAGTTGCTACTTAAAGCCTACTTTATAATAGATATATATGATTGTGTAAGTCAGCCTTATTTTGTTATGTGATGTTGTCTATGTTTGATTTGAATAGCTAGCGTACCTGTTTTGTTTTCTCATTAACTTATGGTTTTGTAAATATTGAATATATATTTTGCAAATTATGACAGAAAACAAATATGGGCATGGCTCTTTCTAAGGTTGAAGTAGTGAGAAGCCAATAACATTTCTTAATTTTCTCAGCCGAAAAGCATAACTTGAGGTACAATTAGGGGTGTTCAACCGGTCGGTTCGGGTCAAACCGAACTTTTTTTGCCGAACCGCGGTTTGAACCGAATTTTGAAAACCCAACCGAACCGACCGAATTAAAATTCCAAACCGATCTAAAACCGAACCGATTAAACCGATTTAAACTTCGGTTTGTTCGGTTGAACCGAATACAAACATTTCAAGTTACAAATAAACATTTCAAGTTACAAATAAACATTTCAAAACCGGTTGGTTCGGTTCAAACCGATTTGGATAACATTTTTGATAACCACACAAGCCGGTTTTTGATAAACCGATCCATTTTTTATTAAACCGGTTGGTTCGGTTCAAACCGATTTGGAGATCCCAAAACCGAACCGAATCATTTAAACCGAACTTCTTCAAAAACTAAACCGAACCGAACCATTTAAACCGAACAACCGATCCAATTAAACCGAAATTTGCCGGTTCGGTTTAAAACCGAATTTGCCGGTTCGGTTTAAAACTGAAATTTGCCGGTTCGGTTTAAAATCGAATAAACCGATCCATTTGAACACCCTTAGGTACGATCTAGAATGCATGAAGCTAGTACAAATGTGCCAATTAACGCCTCGTCAACATTGCTTACTCTCTCCATGCAAGAAACAAATCTGCGGTGATTCTTTGAGAATCATAGGACCCTGTTCTTAAAAACAAACCGTGTACAAAGTATCATACACGGTTTGTTCCAAACATCATAAGGAACTGTATATATAACTCTTGTTATTATACACGGTTACTATGACTGTGTATAAATCACCTGTTTGAGCGCCTTTTTTTAGATCTGACACGGTTCGCTTGTAGGAACCGTGATGTTAATTCTATATAGACACGGTTCCGCAACTGTGTACAATGTATCGACCTTTTCATACCCGATGTGCGTGGACACAGTTGCGGAATTGTATGTCATTAGCTTTTTTAACCGTGTATAACTGCCTTTTATATAGTAGTGGCTCCTGATAAAATGTTAAATGTGTGCTTGTAATCTATTATATAGTTAGTATTTTACTTTGTAATTGTAAAGACTTTGGTTCAAATTTCAATGGACACATATTTATATTATGCATTTTGCGTTTCAATCTCCAAAATTCCAAATGTAAATTTTCTAGTTCCATCCCTACATATATTAATCTATTTTTTTCCACATGAATTATAAC
This sequence comes from Carex kokanica, assembly GCA_025461125.1. NCBI lineage: Eukaryota > Viridiplantae > Streptophyta > Magnoliopsida > Poales > Cyperaceae > Carex > Carex kokanica. Next base: position 670,022 of record JAJGRX010000840.1, on the reverse strand, counting down.
AGTCAGCCAGCACACATGGCATCCATGCTCTCCATCAGTAATATAAATAGACCAGGCATCAAGCTTTGCATAGTTATTCAAACCTAAAAGGTCATACAACGAAAACAACAAACAAAAATGGCTTCTACTGTGGAAGAAAAACTCGGCAGTGTTGAATTCGTCCAAGTTGAGAGTGTTCAAGCTCTTGCATCCAACTTTGGTGCCTCGTCTAATGAGGTACCGGATCGCTACATCAGGTCTGAGGTTGAGGCCGATATGGTTGTTGAAAAAGGCTCCTTCGAGCTGCCGGTCATCGACCTTGCCAAGCTGCGGGACCCACAGTTCAGTCAGATAGAGATTGCAAAGCTCGGCTGTGCATGTGGAGAGTGGGGCTTCTTCCAGGTTTCTATATATTAATATTCTTTCGAATTGTGTGGATCTATGATTCTATCTATAGCTTAATTAGAAGCATATGTTTTACTATCATTAATCGAATACGTTTCTTTTTTTTTCATTTTTGACAAAAGTGATAAAATAAATTGTGACGGACTTTTATTTTATTTTATTAATTTTTTTTTTGGCTTTCGAATTTCATCTGTTTTGGGATCATACAACAAGCACATGCCGCCCTATATTTTATGAACAGAAGTCCTTAAAGACTGGTACCAACATGTGGTTATGCAACCCAAACAAGCAAATTGATCTCGATCGATCTTATCTTTGTTTGTTCCATGGTTTGGAAAATCGGCCGATTCCGAGTCAACTCGGTATCAGCCGTGTCCGATCTGATTTTCATTTCGCGCCCGTGCGAGTTTTTTAGCAAAACTCGGATGAACAGTGCTTGACTCGGCCGAGTTAGCCGATTTTTAGGCCGAGTCAAGCCGATTCAAACCGAGTTTCACCCGAGTCAGTACATGGGCAGTGAAAATCATTGTCCTAGACTGATTTGGTTTCCCGCCTTAGCTTTCTGTTGTATCTTGAGGTTGAGAGAAAGAAAATCATTGTTATTGATTTGAGATTTAAGTTCAATTTTGCATCTTTTGTAGAAGAAAATGGTGCTCGAAAAAAATTTGGAAAGGGCGTTAGTCCCTGGCTGAGTTGGATGATCCGTATCCTCTGCATTAACTCAAAATAGAATCTTTTGAGTTAATGAATTTTAACTGTATGATTTTAAACGGAGCCAATCCGGCTCGTGTCTATAACATAGGAGGCCTTTTAACATTAGTGCGATCAAATTTATACGAATTTTAAAACAGATTGAACAGTCAAAATTCATTAATTATCTTTTGAGTTAACGCAGAGGATATGAATTTGACTGGGTTAGGAGGAAGCATCTTCAGTTATATCTGTGGTTAGACTTGGTGTATAATTTTGTACTACAGAAAATTTTTGAATTTCTAGTGGTTCATGATAAACCTTGTTCATTTTATATCGTGATCCAAGATTTTTTTTTTTTTTCCTATTTTGTCTGTTGAACAAAATACTTGGTCAAAGACTCAAAGTGTGCTTGTTTGCTTGAGCCGATATTTTTATTAATAACTCCAAAAAAAAGAAAAATATCAAATATAACCTCGATTTCAATTTATTTTTAAGAGTGATGCTTCTATGGACATAATGACCTATTTGTAAAATGAACATATTTTCATTTTCAAAGTTCAAACAGTCGAATCGACCGTTCAACATTATCTCCATATTAAAATGTACTTGGAGGTCAAATTTTACATTATTTTGAATTTTTTTACTATTTATTAAGTATTTTACAAAACTAGTCAAATTCAGACCATTGAATTTTGTAAAATACTTAATAAATAGTAAAAAAATTCAAAAAAAATGTAAAATTTGACCTCCAAGTACATTTTAATATGGAGATAATGTTGAACAGTCGGTTCGACTGTTTGAATTTTGAAAATGAAAATATGTTCATTTTACAAATAGGTCCTTATGTCCATAGAAGAATTTGCCTATTTTTAAATATGCCCTAACCGCCCCTGGGGGGCGGTCCACTTTCCAACCAAACCGCCCCACAGGGGGACGGTCAGCTGTGCATACTGAACCGCCCCACTGTGGGGAGGTCCAGTTTTTTTTTTTTAGAGAGACAATATGAATGAAATTTAACAATAATTCGAATTTTATTTTTAATATTTGTTAGAGACAAATAGCTAAAATAGCTAAAAATTCAAATTTTGTTTTTAATATTTGTTTTTAATATGAATGAAATTTTTTTTTAGAGACAAATAGCTAAAATGCTGAAATATAACACTAAAAATCTAATTTTTTAATTAAATAGGGTAGATCATTATATATGAATTCATATAATAAACCATAATGGTAATTAAAGTTGATAAAATTACCGTTCATAATTTATTCAATGTGAAAACATAATTGTGATATGTTGGTAAAAATATACAGATTCAATTAATTTTATATATAAATATTTTCTTATAATTTTTGAACAGTAATTTTACCAACTTTAATTGCCATTATGGTTTATTATATGAATTCACATATAATGATCTACCCTACTTAATTAAAAAAATTGATTTTTAGTGTTATATTTCAGCATTTTAGCTATTTGTCTCTAAAAAAAAAAATTTCATTCATATTAAAACAAATATTAAAAACAAAATTTGAATTTTTAGCTATTTTAGCTATTTGTCTCAAACAAATATTAAAAACAAAATTCGAATTTTTGTTGTTAAATTTCATTCATATTGTCTCTCTAAAAAAAAAAAAAAAAAAAACTGAACTGCCCCCCTGTGGGGCGGTTCGATATGCACAGCTGACCGCCCTCCTGTGAGGCAGTTTGGTTGGAAAGTGGACCGCCCCCCAGGGGGCGGTTAGGGCATATTTAAAAATAAAAAAACGAGGTTATAGTTGATATTTTTCTTTTTTCTGGGGGTATTAATAAAAATATCGGTTGCTTGAGTGACTTGCTAGGCCTCTAGCCTGCGAAGCCTTTACTGTTTTATTTTATTTATATTTTTTATATTTAACTAGAGTGAAGGAGATGCATACACAATTACACAGTGACAGTGGTTTGTTTATATATATATATATATAGTAAAGAATGGGATTGTACTAGATTACAAATTTGATTGTTAAGAAAATATAAAATGTAGAAATTAAACATTTTATTTCTCTTTTGTGAATATCATTCCCGTTTTTATTATTATTTTATGAAATAGTCTATTTAATATGAAAATTATATAATTTTAATATTTTAATTACACTACAAATTTAATTGTTATCCATCCGAATTTAATTATTATGAGTGTTATTAATATTTAAACTGTTAACTATCCAAATACCAATTTTTTCCTATTTTTTTAGTACAAAAAGTTTATGTCAAAAAAATCCGAGTTTCAGATCCGATTCAGCCGATTTATCCGATTTCGATTCCATATGTTGGATATGAGAATGTTAATAATTCTTCATTTGACACTATATTAATGTCTTCATTTTTTTTGCTCTGGACAACAATAAAAAAAATATATATATATATTTTGGCATAAAAATATAGAGATGATCCAGCCAGCTTGGCATAACTTTTGGCAATAAAAAGTGTGTTCTATTTGTAATGCTTGTATTACATTATATAATTAGTGGATTATTTGAGTATAATATTTTGTCTTAACATAGTTTTTCTACAAATTATTTTTTTACTAATTTTTTCCTACTTTTTGGCTACAAAACAAGCTTCCGCAAAAAAAATCCGAGTTTCCGAGTCAACTCGGTCGATTCCAGCCGATTCATCCGATTCCGATTCCGAGTTTCAGAACCATTCTTTGTTCCCATTTTGGTGGAAACAAAAACTATAATGAACAACTTTTGATTTAATTAATTTAGTTTATACATTCAATGGGAGGGAAGAATTAGCTGACTAGCTAATTCTTTTTTTTTTTAACTTTTGCTCATTAATTTCAATGTAATGCTTAAGAAAATTTGAGCTCTTAACAATGGACCAGATTACTCTTAGGATAAGGATTTAGAGGAGAAAATTATATTAATTTATCCACATATATAGCAATTATACAAATAATTTACTGGTTTACGGAATGCAGCTGATAAATCATGGAGTGGATAAAGAGCTAGTTGAGAGAGTGAAGGCAGATATTACAGCATTTTTCAACTTGCCCGTGGAGCAAAAGGAGGCTGTGGCCATTACAAACAAAGGCGTTGATGGCTTCGGCCACCACTTCATTGTATCCAATGAGCAGAAATTAGACTGGGCTGATATGTTGTACTTGACCACACGACCTGTCAACGACAGAAATTTGCGGTTCTGGCCAACCAATCCTCCTACTTTTAGGTAACTATTTATCACATTTATATAGATAATTTACTTTTGGAAAAATTTAACATGTCACAAGTTTATGGAAAATAATCAAAATTGGTGTAGGGACACATTCAACAAGTACTCGCTTGAGCTCAACAAAGTGGCCGGCGAGCTATTAGAGGCCATGTCAAAAGATCTAGGGATTGAATCAGATGTGCTGTTTAATCTGTTCAAGGGGCAACCACAAGGCATGAGGATGAACTACTATCCACCGTGGCCGCAACCAGAGAAGGTTCTGGGTCTCTCTGCACAGTGCACACACAGACGGAACGGGTATAACTCTGCTGCTGCATGTGAATGATGTCCAAGGATTGCAAATAAGAAAGGATAAAATGTGGTTCAGTGTCGAAACTCTCCCGGGAGCATTGGTCGTCAATATCGGTGATGTTCTTGAGGTATATATGGTTAAGATACATCTTGCAAAATCTTAATTTGATAATACAAGTTGCCAATTTGATACTTAGACCAAAACTGATGGGTCCAGTGGATAAATCGCTGACACCTACGTACTTACATGTATTTGTTTTCCTTGAACAGATTGCTAGCAACGGGAGATACCGAAGCATAGAGCACCGGGCAGTGGTAAATACCACCAAGGAGCGCATCTCCATAGCAAACTTCCAAAGCCCATGCCACTTGGCAAATGTGGGTCCACTTCCTGAGGTTGTCAGAGGAGGCAAGGAGAATTACAAGTCCCTCCCTTACATTGAATACTTCAAAGGATATCTTTCTGACAAGCTGGAGGGGAGGAATTACATGGAAAGCCTGAAGATAAACTAACTAGCTTATTTATCAAATGTCTCTCTCAAATTCATGTTTTAAACATTAAAAGCTTTAATTAATCCTAGATCGTAACTTTATGTTAATTTTTTCTTCATTTCGTCATTACTTGGAAAGTTTTGGAGTCCCTTCCATAGAATACTTCCAAGACTTATAAGTGACAGTGACATATTCAAGTTTATAATTTGAGAAATAAATGGTGAGGAAAAAGTTTCTTGTTTAGAAATTCGTGCTCCAAGTAATGTTTTTCAGAGGTTGAGCTAGTTCATTTTCTGTAAATTAAGTTAGTCAGGAGTTTAGGTGCTATTTTTATTGTAATTTAGAACTGCCAGTACCGTATATAATTAGAAACCAAAACTGTTGGAGATCGTTACGCAATATACATAGTGGGAGATGCAAAATTCAGAGACATGAAGGGTGATATAAAATGTTGCATATTACACCTTCCTCGATGTGTGTTCGCTTGATCAGCACAAATATTGAAGCGGTGCGCACGAATATTAAAACGGGATGCACGCATCATGAAACAAATCAGACAGAAGGGATCGTTTATCGGACTAATTTGGGTCCGATGCCCATTGGACGCGTCCCACTTCCCTCCGGCCCGATTTGCTTCTTCCCGTTATCGCCATTTCAAGCAAATTCACCAACGGCTAAATTAGCCTTGTAATTGTACGAATAGTTATAACTTTTACATTGTATAGATACGTAATTATTCAACACAGAAAACAATCAATTCAATTTAATCAATTTTTATAAACCTCGAAACAAGAATCAAGTCATCATTTCCCGTTAACTTCCCCACATCAAACCCATTTGTGAATATAATTCTTAAGTTGTGATTGATCAATAGCACTATATATTGTTTTCCTTTGTGATATAGCACAAAAACTTGTCAACAAGGATCCTGTTATTCACAATACATTGAAATTCAAATTTTCCATGAGCCACAAAGTTTGCCCAACTTAAATTAATTTACAATTCGTCGGAAACATGTGTACTCGACTGGGATTTAGGGTTCGAATCAGCCAGTTTCCCTTGTGTCCAACGGCGTAACATCTCTAGTGCGGCTTTCGGCTGATCCATTGGTACCATGTGACCAGCATTGTGTACCTAAGAACACAAAAATAAAATGAAGAATGTCAAACAAGTTTCAGTCGCGAAAAGAGATCGGTATTCGGTACCGTGTATATATGAAGGCTATTACAGTGAGGGAGCAATATACATACTTTGAGGAAAGAGAGAGCGCCATGGGATTTGAGCACACCGGCTTCTTTGTTGTCAACTGTGAACGATTGATCATGTGTTGCTACAAAATCTTTCTGACCAGACCATTCCATGGATTGTACCCATCTGGAGTTGCCTATTTTTGTACAATTATAACATTATTCACAGAATTTATAAGGCTATGTGAAGACCATGTACTGGCATGGACCTCAATTTTATATGTATTACATTGTATTGTACCAGTGTTTTGTGCATTAGTTTATCGATTGTACTCTTACCTAACCAATTGCAGATAAGATCGTACTCTCCAGCATAAATTAAAACCTTAATGCCATCTTCTAAAAGGGATGGAATACCGACTTCAAGATTTCTCATCCAATCAGTGACCATAGCCTCGTGCACAGAGGTGCTACAGGAAACAAAGTCTAAGCCGGCCGGTACGCCTAGCGCCTCCCTTACTGACTTCTGTTTCAGATACTTCTCCATGTCTGAGAAATCATAGCACAAATCCCCTTCACACTTCTTTCTTACATCATAGTACTGCAACAAACCAATCGAACATTTTTGTAATTTTGAAAAAGATATGTCAGAATTAGAACTTTTACATCTAAGTTGCCTTGAGACTTATAATAAACCATTTCATTCTTTTGCTTTAACTTGAAATTAGTAATACGAGATTGATCTTTTTGTCGATTCTAAAAAATATACAACAATAATATGTGTGACACATTATCTTTATCTGCTTACGTTCTTATTGCCGGCAATTTTCATGACGGAGCTGAAAATTGTATTGCAAAGGACGTATGCCAACGTGCAGCTGATTTTACCAGCAGTGCCTACACAAACAAAGAACATAAGTTTTTAGATTAGTCTATACAAAAAACATTGCTGAGGTGATGCTATGATTTTGCGTTGAAACAACGAAACACTAACAGAGCAACTATTTGCTTGATAAACTAGCAAGTCAATTTTATTATGATTGAGAATGACAAAAAAAAAATAGTAAATGAGATGTATATATATGAGTATTAACTAGAGAAATAGCACTTACCACAAAATTTTGTGGCTAGTTGGCATTGTGGGTATATCTTGTTAATACTTTCATAATCAGATTTTTGAATCAAATTCATCTCCAGAGCATAATCTGTGTAGGCTTTGTATTGGATCTCTGGATTTGTTAGCCCGTTACCAATTGCAAATCCCTGCATTTTTAGATAATGTCACAGGTCGTAATTGACTTTGTTAAAATCACTTCAAAGTTAATAATTTATGTCAGAGGTTAAACATTAACACCTGTTAGAGTTTGATTATCTTTTACATAATTATGAGCATGCATTATTATTGGTTTGGTGTTTTGAAAATCTCTCTCTGCTTTTGAACTCTTCTTGGGGTAAATCTCTTTCGGTGATCATTGATATGATAAAATCAATCAAAAGCATAGTTTCAAAGTCAAATGCATGTCAAATCTGCTTGGAAATTCTCTATCAGGAAAAAATTGAATTATGAAATGCAAGAAGTATACCTTGAGATTAATGTGGAGGCCCTCTTTAGCTTTATTTCCTTGGTGGACCCGGCTCGCGAGAGCTGGAATGTAATGCCCGGCGTATGACTCTCCGGTGATGTAGAAATCATTCTTTGCATACTCGGGGTGTTTAGCAAAAAACTCCTAAGAAAAACAAAACATAGCAAAATTAATCTGAAAATTCTCCCTTAATTCAAAATAAATTAATCTGACCTCCAAATTTTTTTTGAAAAATTTCATTATTTTGTTTTGCTATTATGCTTAATCAGAGCAAACTAAGGTCATTGTAGAAGATAATATGCAATCTGCTGATTACCTGCAGAAAATCATACAAATCATTGCTGACACCAACTTCGTCATGACGAAGGTCCCGTGTGTCAGAGCTATAACTATATCCGGTACCAGTTGGTTGATCCACATAGAGTAAGTTTGAAACCTGAAAATATGAAAAATATAGATAAATAGTTAAATTAATAAAGTTGCCCATGAGATCCTTAACCAGTCCTCAACTTCAAATTTTCTCAGTTCAAACACAAAATAGAAACGACGTATTTCAAATAAGTACTTTCTAATAAGTACTTTCATTAATTTGAGCATCCATTTTTTCTTTTTTAATTACCTGATCCCACCCATAATCGTTCCACGCAAGTGACAAGTTTTTGGAGATGACAAAAGGCCCATTTTCATAAAACAAGGCCAACTCACTGCTACACCCTGGCCCACCAGTCAGCCAGATAACAACCGGGTCACTATTGCTGTGTCTCGACTCAAAGAAGAGGTAGAACATCCTGCATAGAAATAAATTAATTTCATCTTATTTTTTGGAGGGTCCTAATATATAAAAAATAATCTTCCTCTTATATTTTGCTGTCTTGATAAACCTTCTATTACAAATTTAAAACATTAAGCATAATCCACATTAATTAAAATTAAACCCAACATAAATAGTTAAAAGTGGTAATTTTTTTCTGGATGTTACAAAGAGCGAATTTGACAAAATGTGATAAAGAAGAGAAATCCTTGTTCTATCTGTTCATTGGTTGAAAAGATGTTAGAGCGACCTGATCGGATTCACCATTAATTCAACTATTACAAAGTAGAATAAGAAATCAATTAAACTCACCTAGCATCATGAGTATGGGGGAGTTGGTAGTACCCGGCATGATGGCCGAGAGAAGGTGCCGGTTTTCCAGATTCCGTGTTGTCTATCAGGTTGATCTGCTTCTCTACCAATTTCACATCTCTGCTGTCGGTTCCAGCATGACGGATAGACGGTACCGCAGAAGACTCCTTTGGGGTGAGATTGAGAGATTTGATGTGGTTCTTTGCTTGAATGGATGGGAATATTATGTTTTCACTGGGGATTAGTGAAGCACAACTCAAAGAGAAAATGGATATTGTTATCAAAAGCAAAGAGAAGTGCACGTTATCCATGTTATGTATTGTATCAGAGAGGAACAGAGATGAAGAACATTTCTGGTTTGTGGGTTATTTATAGGGAGAATTTAAGGGTCTGTTCTCCAGTTTGAGAGGGAAGGGATGGAAAAGAAAGGGAATGGGAAGGTAAAAATATTTGGGGAAATTTTATATATATTCCTAATATTTTTGAAATTACATATTATTTTAAAAAAAATGATAATATCATTATTATCCTTCTAAATTTTAATTTAAAGGCTAACAAATTATTCATATTATTGCTCTTTTTGCAAAATTCATAAGAGTACAAATTTTACTTTTTATTAAAAAAAAACATGGAGTATGTGTAAAAAAACTAATTGGCTTGTTTGTGAGTGCAAACAGTTTATTTTTCTTCTTCTGACACATACACAATGACACTTAGATAACACTTGTGTGTAAATTACAAGTAGAAAAATGAATTATTTACCCTCACAAACGTACTAATTTGAAAGTTGAACATAAGTACTTAAAAGAAATAAATAAAAATTTCTCTCCATCTCTTTCTATTCACCTCAATTTATCTCTTAAAATTTAAAATTTGAGAACAAAATGAAAGATATTTCTTCCTTTTCGTTCCTTTCCTTTTCTTTCCTTTGCTCCTGCGTGCAAGGCACAAAAATGCTGAGTGATTTGGAGAATAAATACTTAGATATTATTAGCAATGATCATTGTACTACAAAGTAAAACATTTTTTTTGTTGGAAAAGATATTCAAAAAGATTCTTATGAGAAAAAAATTGTACAAAAGTTTTTTTTAATCTTTTTCTCAAAAAAAAATATACTTTTGAATCTCATGAGAGTCAACATTAAGATAGAATATATAGAACTACAACCTGTATTGACCAAAATAAGATACTTAGGAAACAATGTATTATTTTGCTTAGATTTTGCCTGTAAGTCTAGTACAATAGTGCTTGGATTTAAATAATATTAGAAATAATTTATATATATATAAAAAAAAAAATCTTGGCCTCTCAGTATGTTGTAGTACATACTATATCTGTAGACCATGCATTTAATAAAAACCGTGTGTATTCCATAATTATAGGATTTGCTTGTGGCCAACTCTTTGCTTGTGAACAACTCAACTTTTTCAAGGAAGAACTGAAAAGCAAACTTTAATAATGTTTCAGTTTCTTTTATTTTATTTCCATTTTTTCTGGGATATTTTATTTATTTATTTATATATTTATTTTGTTGAATGCATTTCACGTTACGGGTCTAACTAATAAAGAATGAAGGAGAATTCCTGCGCTCATGCTTTATGCTGTGTGACTGTACTTGTTTATCGGCTTTATAAACAGGGACAGATTTAAAGATAGTTCAGAAATGACCAAGTCATTTGAGTAAAACTAGGGTGTGATGTGTTCATCAAATTTTTTGGTGAGGATAATTCTATAATTTATCAGATTCACTTCAAACGAGATGAATCTAAACCGTTGAAACCGATATACTTCACGAGTGATGTGCGTACATGCAAAATTTTGAATTTTTTGAATTCATTTAGTCTAAAGTCAAGTGGTCAAAATTGATGAAAAATGAATGCATTAAAATGAAGATTTAGAAGTTATTTTAATGCATTCATTTTTCTATCAATTTTGACCGCTTAACTTTGTACTAAATAAATCCGAAACATTCAAAAAATTTCATGTACGCACATCACTCGTGAAGTACATCGGTTTCAACGGTTTAGATTTATCTCGTTTGAAGTGAATACGATATATTATGGAGTTATGCTCACTAAAGAGTTTGGTGAGCACATCACACCCTAGTTCTACTCAAGTCATTTTATAACTACAAATTAATAAAAAAAAATTTACAAGTGTTTATGTGATTAAGTCTCTAATAAAAAAATTAAATGTGTGATTGTCCGAAGTCCAGTTGCCATGTATTATACATTTTACATTTCAGTCATTCAATCTAGATTTTATGGTTCTATCTAAATTTTACATGTTGATCGCTAGAAAAATAGTAAAACAAACAATGTGATTTGAATAGTTTTGGAAGAGTATTAAATTGTTCGACCCAAATTAGTAAGAATATTATTTATATTATGTAATTTAAAATAGAGTTTATATAAAGAGTGTTAATCTATTATCTAGAAAAATATTGGAAAGAAATACTAATTCAATCGTGTGCGGGAGATAGAGAATTGTGATTTTGCATCTTAATGTGGATAGTAATTTTTTTTTTTTTTTAAAACTTTGCAGAAGTTACGAAGTTGTAAGAGGACCTTGAATTTGTTATCAGTTCTAGTATTTTTTTTTAACTAAGATCCAAAACATGTTTATTGTACATTTTCTTCTTCTTAATATATTGATCTCGCATTGCCAGGTGATAAAATTGATTTTAATATACTATTATCCTAAATAATAGAAAACTATGACATAGACAATTCATATTCTTGGATGAATTAGGATATTTTTCTTTTGAAAAGACCCTAACGAGTTAGAGGGACAAGTATCCTCTCTAATACTGTAAAAGATTTCATTCACTTTACAATTTGAGATTAACTCTCAGCCGCTTTGAGATTCGGGCTAGCTCGGGGCAGCATTATTGGTCTTTGAGATTCGTGCCAAGTTAAAAAGAACGGTCCAGATCCAGTAATTGTAAAAGATTCCCTATTACAGTACCGGGGAAGATCTGAATTCAACAAGTTAGTCCATGTGAGCAGAGAGCGTAAAAATATATAACAATATTATAATAATTGGAAATTCCAACCTTTGCTTGCATGCAGTTAGAAAAGCCATGACATTATGCGAGTAACATGCTGTGACTTGGTCACTTGATCACGTTACAATATGTGATCAAATTTATTTTCACGTAATGTGACATACGTGATTAAATAGTATATGGCAGTTACGTCACAGGATATGAACAAACGTGATGTGACTGATCACGTTTAATTGTGACCACACTTGATGTGACTAATCACATTTAATTATTCTTTCTTTTCAAGTTTTAAGTTAGCTAATAGAAAATAATAACGAAAGATGTTAAAAAAAAAGAAATTATTACAAAAGAAACTATAATAAAAAATAATGTTGACAAAATTAGTTATGTAACGCGTGACGTGATGTGTCACGCAACATACGAGTCACATCACGTGCAGTGACGTATTTTGACGGAACTGATAACGGCATAACTAATTTTCTTTTCTACTTGAATGGCTACCACAGGAATGGCTGTACGAAACAACAAGAGAGAATCTACTTGATGATGTCCTACACCTACACGGTGCGCCTTCCGCGTTTGATGTCTAACTGGAGCCAGGGGCCCAGGATATATAATTATTGGGATCAATGAAGCAGAAATTTATGATCATCTGTGGCCGATATATAACCTTACACAAAGTAACCTGTCATCCACATCCGCATTGAGTCATTGACCACAAAAACCACACAGAAATTATGTTGGCTCTGACTACAGGGAATCCTAGGTTCTTATGATATACAGAGCGGTGGAGATTGCTTGCACGCCCCAATAATGTACCAAATAGCAAGTAGCAATGTGCCATTTTAGCTTATGCTTTCAGTTTCAGGGAAAGATGACATACTTTAAGATATAAACAAAAAGGTGCTTAATGACACAGTTGTTTATCATAGTATTGTTACAGACAAATTCTCGTCTATAGCTTACGAAGAAGCATATATGAAAAAAGAGGTACGATTTCAAAGATTTAAAAAAAAAAAAAAAACAGTGTTATGGTTTTCTTTATATGAAAATCGGTGAGTATCCCACTTTTCTAAAAAAAAATATATATATCAAAGATAAAATTTCTCCTCTCTATCGACATGTCCATTATCTGGACAAGTAATCAGCTCAGGACAATAACCCGAAATTTTTATTAATATCATTTCAAAAAAATAAACAAACCAAAACACCACTGAAATTGGAGAATTCGAAAAATAACCAGGGCCTCCAATTCAATCTGTGACTCTATTCTTGGAGAGCCTCCAAGTCAATATGCGGCCCCTCAGAAACCTAAATATCAGTATATTACAGTGCATTTTTGGATTTTTGGACGCCCTGGTATTTTTCGAATTCCCCATAATTTGTGGGTTTTTTTAATCAGTGGTATTAATAAAAATTTCGGGACAATAACGCTCTCCTCCGAAATTTTTATTAATACCCTCCAAAAAAATAACAAATCTACCCTCCACATTGAAATAATTTTAAAAATAACCTAACCGTCCCACGTTGGGGCAGTCAGCTCAAGACCAAACCGCCCCACTAGGGGGCGGTTTGGTATTGCCGTTATATTGGAGGGTACCCCTCCCGTTTTTTACCCCATTCATTTCAAATTTTCACTCACACACTCTCTCTCTCTCCTCTCTTTCTCTCTTTCTCTAAATTTTCACCTCCCCTTTTGCATGTAAGTCCCTCAACTTTTTTGTATTTTATTTTTTAGTTTGAAATTGTTAGAAATTGTTTAGATATTGTCCAAAATTGTTTAGAATTACTATAAATTGTCTAAAATTATTTAGAAATTGTTAGAAATTGTCATAAATTAATATAAATTGTTACAAAGGGGAGGAGAATGACTTTCGGTATTCTAGGTACTGTATTAGTCTAGCGTTTCTCCGCATTTACTTCTTCCAGCGTCCGATAGCCCCCGATACCACTTACGAAGAGGTGGTGAAGAGGTAACCATAAACATTTGGAAATTAAAATATGTTATATTGTAGGTATATTAGGGCGTTTGTGATGGATTTATGTGGTAGCGTCATATTCGTGGATTCCAGCGGTGACGCAATCCTGATTATCCGCCTTACCCCTAGACAAGACTAGATGCCGAGAGATTACCAGAGAGCCTGATATCCGTAGAATCATTTACGGACCCTGCCTACGGCTGATGACGTCGACTTGGGGGCTGGGCCTTGGGCATTGAGATATGCCGTCTAGTACCATAGGTGGGGCATGCCGTTGGTATATCTACAAGGGCGCTATGGTGAGAGCCTTCGACGGAGACTCATGGGTGATGCATCTAGGACTTACTTGCCTTTCAGACTGATCCAGGCCCGCTCGATAAATATAAATGAAACCGACATATTTAAAAAATTAAATGTTTATTTATTCTTTGTTCTAATAATCATGAAAAACCCCGTGTACAGCTTTTGACCGCTATTAGAGGAGTCGCACACAGCCTGGTGTGCATGGCGAAGACTAGTTGGAGAGCGACAGGATGCCAAATGCTCCAACACAATGCACCAGCCGTGGAGGATAATGGCTGGGACGGGCACCTCATTGGCATGTTGCATGACACTAGGGAGAACATCAACTGGCGTGAGATAAAACCCACACCATGAGCTCCGGATCAGCCTCGAGTCGCTATCTACGATGATGAGATGCCGCCACCTCCAACAGGTGATTACAAGTTAATATGAAGGTGTTAGACATAATCATTTTTATTTAAAAATATATTCTTATTAATTTATCTTCAATTCTAAAGAGGATAATTTGGGTTGGGTGTTCCATAACTGGGTGTTGAATAACAACGCATGGAACGCTTACTACAACAACTATGGAGTTCCGATGCAGATTGGAGAGGTCAGTCAATTTTTTTATTTTTTAATTAACTTACTAGTTATTTGTATGTAGCAAAACTAACATTGTTTACATGCAGGATGAAGCTCCTACCTGGCAGGCCAATTCCGAGTTCACTACGAGGTATAGAGCCTCCACAGACCACGATAAGCATAGATCAAACAACACGGCAACGAGGCTAGTGGGAGTGGGTCGCAGGCTGTAGATACCTTTGCCTCTGCTATATTTGGCACACCGCCTCCATGGGAGATGCGTATACAGCCGTGTTCCAGGAGGATCTCCCATGGGTCTGCCCTACACAATCGGGGATCCAGGAGGAGGATCCATGGGCGACCGGTGCAGGGTCAGAGACCTAGGAGGAGATGGATGTGGATGATCTCCAGGATGATGAGGAGATAGGAGGTTCACTTGAGGCATCAGCTGCCGCCTAAGGACCACCATCCACCTGCTAGGTTGGATCTCTTCGGTCGTCGCTGCCCTCGTCGTTAGGTTTTTTATGTTTTTTTTAGTTAGATGGATTTGCAATATTTTATGTTGCAGACTTACCATTTAGATTATTTAGTTTTGTTGTTTATCTAGTCGAACAAAACTAATTTATAACATTAAACAAAATTATAACAAATAAAACTACAGTAAAATTTTAACAAATTATAAAAAATTACAACAAATAAAACTATAATCGTCAATTATAAAATTATAACCGTAAATTACTATATAAACTATAACCGTAAATTAAAAAATTATAACAAAATTTTAACATAAATATAGTTATACAACATTATTAAAAAAATATTATTATATATCAAGCCGCCCCACGGGAGGCAGTTTGGTCTTGAGCTGACTGCCCCAACGTGAGGCGATTAGGTCATTTTTAAAATTATTTCAATGCAGAGGGTAGATTTGTTATTTTTTTTTAGAGTATTAATAAAAATTTCGGCGCTCTCCTTCTTTCCTTTTTATAACAACAAATACGATGTTGCATTCGCATAAAATTAGAATGGGCTTTCTCTTTTTGTGTGTGTGATAAAATAGCCCGCAGCTGATTGGGCTATCTTCTGGACTGATATGAGGCTATCTATGATGAATTAGACCAATTATTTATTGTTTCTATATTAGATTTCAGCTACTTTGCAAAGTACGTAACTATTTGTACATTTTATGCAATGTTCCTTATCGGGCTTATAATTTAAACATGTATAATCTTCGGCAATAAGGTTTATTTATTGAGGAGGATCAAATTATACCTTTTTTGATGACACACTTTGACACCTATCATTTTCAAAGTCCAAATAGTCGATCCAAACCGTTCAACATGATGAATATATTAAAATGTGCTTGGAGATCAAATTTTACACTTTTTTGAATTTTTTACTATTTATTAAGATAGTTACAAAATCGTTGTTTTCAGACCATTGAAAAACAGCGATTTTGTAACCATCTTAATAAATAGTAAAAAAATTCAAAAAAAATGTAAAATTTGATCTCCAAGCACATTTTAATATGGTGATCATGTTGAACGGTTCGGATCGACTGTTTGGATTTTGAAATCGCAAAATTGACCTATAAAAAAAACGGTGTCATGATGTGTCACCAAAAAAGGTGTAATTGGATCCTTCCTCTTATTTATTTGGGTTTCTTAAATTGACGCGGGCCTTGATATATATGTTCTTCTATTTTATGGGCCGATCATTTTCGCAAAAGAAAGGGTTTGAGAGCCCAAAAGGTTGGGTTTCTTCTTCAGGTTCGGAACTTGACAATATCATATGGGCTCGTATAATCAACCCGACCTTTCTCAAATCTCAAAGTGCAATAATGTACCTTCGCTTGTCGCAATCGTCGTTTGCCATTCATGATTCATCCCCCCGTAATAGAGAAAAAAAAAAAAAAAAAAAACTTTCAATGTATACATGTATATCTAATTTAAAAATAAAATTTTGTTTCAAAATAGATAATGCATCCTCAAATAAATTAAGTTCCAAAACCAACAACGATGTAATTATATAATTTTACATCAAAGGACTTAAATTTAAATAAAAATATTGATACATTTGTCAACGTTTCATTATTCGATATTCTTCTTCTTCATTGGTTTGCAGAAAGATAATAAACTTATTTTTAGAGATTAATTCATCAATCCAATAAATTAGTTCATCATTTTACAAATTCCATAAACTAATTTTAGAGATTATATAGTTAAAAAAATATTTACAAATGAATTCATCAATCAGATGAATAACTTACAGTACATTCGATTTGGGTTTTTAGAATAGTCTTTTTATATCGTACATTCGATTTGATCAATGCGCGTTTTAATTGTGGAGAGAATTTGAAAAATACTATATTTACAGAATTTCTCTATAGTTTGATTAATTTTGTTCTTGTTTGCAAAAAGAATAATAGATTAAAAAATTATAAGGAATTTCGAACTAAAAAAAGAGATAAAAGTAAGAGATTGAAATAGACATATATCCGGTCAGCAATTTCTTTCAACTTATAACCTGTTATTAACTGTCCTAATTATAACATGATTTAATTAAAATAAAAAAAATAGAAAGGTATTTAAGAAAGACAAATAATAGTTGAATTTTTACTTTGAAAATTGCAGCTCTTTTTTTAATTAGGTCACCCTATTACCGCCTCCTATAAATAGCAATCCAAAGTTTAATTAGGTTATACCCTTTTCTCTTTGATTTGCATCATCAATCCTCAGGAAAGGAATTCTCTGAGTCCATCACCAATTTTTGTCCTTTTATTACCTTCCACCAACAAAAAAAAGGTCTGTTTATCAATTTTTTTTTTTGTATATCCACTTTCTGAAAAAAAATTCTAGTATTTATTTGTGTACTATAATATTTTTTTTATCACAGATTGTTCATAATTTACCAAATTTTATTTTCTGTTGGCTTTTTACAATTTGTGCGCAAAAACTTAACAACACCTGTTCTATGATGCTTAGAATTCATAGAGTAAGTTCTGTTGTCATGATAATTAATTGTTCATTTTTCATTGTAAGAACTAATTATAAACCAACTTACAGGGCATACAACACGCACACTAGCCATGACTTGTTGGTCGGACCTGGCGTCTGACGTGCTCGAATGCATAACCAGTTTTCTGCCTCTCACAGATTATCACCGGTTCAGTGCCGTGTGCAAAAATTGGAGATTAGTAGCAAACCAGAAGCGGTACTCTCCAACTCCACAGCTCCCCTGGTTGGTGCTCGGAGATGAACCTGGCACCAGGAAACGTATATTTTACAACTTGTCAGAAGATAAGCACTATGCCATGGACATTCCGGAGTTGTACGGTCGTTACATCTGTGGATCTTCACACGGATGGCTTGTTGCCATTGATATCAATATCAGGGGCATTCTGATAAACCCTTTCACTCGCGAGTTTTATGAGCTGCCACTGTTCCCACAGTACGACATTGGCATATTTGACACGACAACTCCATTTAAGAATGTGCCCACTGATTATAGAAACGGGTATAGAGGTAACACTTTGGACAGGTTGCAGGTTTCAGTTGTACACAAGGCCATCTTATCTCATGATCCAAAGATGGGACCTGATTTCACAGTCATGATCTTGACTGGTGTGAAGGGTGTACCTGCTTTCTGGAAGCCCGGCGATTCATCTTGGAATGTAATAAGTGTTATGAAACCAAGGATCCATGACGTTATATATTTGAAAAGAGAAGAACAATTCATTTTTGTTACTGTGGAAAGCGAAATTTTCATCGTGGATTTTAAACCTGATTTTAAATTGCATAAATATTCATTGGAGATAGCTATTGGTGCCATGAAACAGAGTTACCTAGTGAACCACTTTGGATATTTACTATTTGTTGTAAGGTGGCACCAGGTTACTGAAGAAGGGCATTACAGTTACAGGACCAAATACTTTGAGGTGTTTGGTCCCAATTTTGAGAAAGGAGAAGCGTACGAGGTGGACACTTTTGACGACCATGCACTATTCTTGGGGAAAAATGATTCTATATTAATCGATCTAAGCGAAGTTCCAGGCTGCAATGGCAAAACCGACAGCATCTATTTTACAGATGTAGCCAGGAGATTCGGCTGGGACGACATGGGTATCTTCAACATGAGTAACAAAACATTTGAAACGTTTTATTCCCATGAAATACACCACACTCGTGTTGGTGCTCCCATTTGGCTTACCCCAACTCTATGGTAGCTATCATACTCCATGCTATATACTACTATACTGTGCTTCGCTTAATTGGTTAGAAGTCTTCATTAATTCATTACAAGTTAATCTTGTGACTCCATTTTGTTTGTTTCAGCTTTCAAAATTTTAAGTACATCTCTTAACTTCTTTCTGTATTACTTAAATTATGACTCCATTTTTGTATTACTTAAATTATGAAACAAGATATATAGGCAACTCTGTTTATAGGTACTTCATTTGACATTTTGAAGTGTTCATTCATTCTTTCAAAGCATCTGCACTGAGCTGCTTTAAAATTTTGCATTTTGAAATCAGTACAATTTGTTTCAGCACTTGTGCTAGTTGCCCAGTTCTGTGAAAATATACAAAAAACACTTATTCATAGTCACTCAAATAATAACTAATTTCCCATATGTATTAAAAAATTTAAAATTTGAGGTCCCATTAGAGCTCCAACTGTATAGGTTATGCAATTTAGAGAAGTTGTATTATAGGACATGTTAGCATTATAGACTCCCATTCAACAATTAACAAGCATATAAATTTAAAAGGATAGATACAACAAAATAAGTATATTGTGCAGGGAAAATATGAAGCACAATGAAAGTTTTGAGTTTTCTAATTATATAGTTCATCACATTATTTATTGGCTCTTAATCAAGTTTGATTACCTGACTACAACAGTATACCAACCGACATAGTAACCATCCATAATCTCTCCAACATTAATTATTAATAGAGCGGCATGGAGCATACATTTCTTATTTAAACATAGAAGGTCATACAAGGAAAACAATAAACAAAAATGGCTTCTAATTTTGAAGAAAAACTCGGCAGTGTTAAATTCTTCCAAGGTGAGAGTGTTCAAGCTCTTGCATCCAATTTTGGTGCCTCATCTAATGAGGTACCTGATAGGTACATCATGCCTGAGGTTGAGGCTGATGCGGTTGCTGAAAATGGTTCCTTCGAGCTGCCGGTCATTGACCTTGGCAAGCTGCGGGACCCTTAGTTCAGTCAGGCAGAGATTGCAAAGCTCGGCTGTGCATGTGGAGAGTGGGGCTTTTTCCAGGTAGGTATCTTTTTCCAATTGTGTGGATCTATGGTTCTATCTACCTGACAAGCGTATGTTTCTACTATAATTAATCGAAGTCTGTTTTTTTGCCTTTTTGAGAAAATTGATAAAAAAGGATCGGTGACTTTGCATTGACTTTCATTTCTTTTCGGAAACAAAAATCTAATGAATCAGACTTTCATTTCTTTTTGCAAATAAGGAAGGATAAAATGTGGATCAATGTCGAAAACCTCCCAGGAGCATTTGTCATCAATATCGGTGATATTCTTGAGGTAGGGTTAAGATTCTGTAATTAAGATGAATCATGTGCATCTGCAAAATCTTAAGGGCGTTCTTTTAATAATAACTCCAAGCGATTTTGTGTTACTTGCTCTGCTTTAGGGGTACAACTCTCATGGGGGGCTGATTTGAAAGAAAGCTCATATCCTTCTTAATTAGCACCCAATTATGAGAATTTGATACAAGTATATTAAAATTCTTACCTAGATGTTTATTTATTTTTTTAACAGATAGCTAGCAATGGGAAGTATCGAAGCATAGAGCACCGGGTAGGGGTGTAAACGGTCGGATACGGATCGGATAATGGCCTTACCGTATCCGTATCCGTTATAATTTTTCGGATACGGATACGAATACGGATAGTCTCGGATACGGATGCGGATCGGATATTAAACGGATACGGATACGGATCGGATATAATTCGGATAATTAAAAATAAATTACTAATATACATTTTAATAAAAAATAACATCTAAATATAACTTCTTTCATTCATAAATTAAATCTAATATTTTTCATAAGAAGCTCGTTGGTTACAAAACATATATAGTGTTAACAAAATAATAGGAACTAGTCATGTCATATCGTTCATCAAAATATACTAATCTATGCTTAATAACATTCTTTTAAAACATATTGGATAAACAAAAAAAACAAAAAAGTTGTCGGATATCCGAGTTTGCGTGCGTGACTTTGAACAACAGCAAGTGAAAAATAATATCAAACAATGGAGATGGTTGTCGGTTGAGGCTTGTAGAGGAAGCCAAAATAAAATATATTATTTATCTACGTTGGTCAAAGTAGGAAAAGTTGAATGGCGAAGGAAATAAAAATATATTATTTATAGACTATTATAAGTCTAACATAGTAAGGCCATACAGTCATAATTTAATCGTATCATTCAGTATCGCTATATGTCTCTATTGGAGTTCGGAGTGAAATTCGGATATCCGAATTAAATAAGTTGTCGGATACGGATAATTATCCGTATCCGGATCCGTATCCGATTCAATATCCAGAACCGTATCCGGTAAAAAATTATCCGAATCCGGATCCGTATCCGAAAATATCCGTATCCGAATATCCGAATCCGGAATTTTTCGGATTCGGATCCGGATGAATGCGGATAATATCCGATCCGTTTACACCCCTAGCACCGGGTAGTGGTAAATACCATGAAGGAGCATATCTCGATAGCGACCTTCCAACTTGCAGACCGCTTGAGCACCGTGGGCCTAGTTCGGCTGTTTCACTGTTTACGTGGGAAAAAAAAATTTACTCAGAGCTAATTTTTTTTTTTCCACGTGAACAGTAAAAAATCAGTTCAAATTTGTCCATTCCTCTACCCATTCCCAACAGCCGAACTGGGCCTAAAGGCTTTTTATCTAACAAGCTGAAGGGAAGGAGTTACATGGAAAGCCTTAAGATATACTAATTAATTATTTTATAAAATGAACATGTCCAATCGAAATAAACAATGAAGAGGATCAATGGGGCAGTACTAGATGATATATTTGTTTCATGAAAAAGCGAAAACTCTTTCATATGGACGGAACATAAATTTAAAATTGAGCGCGGAAAACTTTAATTTACATAGTATAAATATTGAAATTTGTAATATCATATGGAAAATTTATTAACTCACGAAACAATTAAACAATGTTATTTTTTATTTTGCATTTCTGACCAAAAAAATTGCTTCATCATGTTTGTAAGAAACAGAACATTTGAGAAGGTAATGATGAAGATTTCAAATAACATGTTGCAGGATTAACAATGATTTGAGAAAATGAAAAAAATGTTACTAGCTACTTCATTAATGGACAATCAATTTGATCTACTGTTTGAACTTTGTAAACAGTTCAGATCAACTATTTGGACTTTATAATTAACGGAGATATTGATCCAAAGTACAGAATATGCGTTAGCCATACCATCACTCTTAATTTTTTTTTTATATATAGATTTGACAATTATCAAGCAACTTTCCAAGAAGCCAAACTCATGGGCAATAAGAAAGGTATGAATACGGAGAAATATTGGCGCAAATAAGCATACAAGTGGACAAGAATTAACAAGCATATAAAACATTTCAAACAAAATAAGTATATTGTGGGAAAATATGAAGCACAATGAAAGTTTGAAGCAAGACTACAACAGTACTATGCCAACAAAGCATGTATACCCTCTCCAACACTAATTATAAATAGATCGGCATTAAGCATACACTGCTTATTTAAACATAGAAAGCATCCATGCTCTGTCCCACATTAATAATTAATAGACCAGCATGAAGCATCATTCCTTAATTATAAACATAGAAGGTCATACAAGGAAAACAATAAAGAAAAATGGCATCTACTCTAGAAGAAAATTTTGGCAGTACTGTTAAGTTCATCCAAGCTGAGAGTGTTCAAGCTCTTGCATCCAATTTTGGTGCCTCGTCTAATGAGGTGACAGATCGGTACATCATGCCTGAGGTTGAGGCCGATTCAGTTGCTCAAAAAGGCTCATTTGAGCTGCCGATCATCGATCTTGCTAAGCTGCGGGACCCTCAGTTCAGTCAGGCAGAGATTGCAAAGCTCGGCTGTGCATGTGAAGAGTGGGGCTTCTTCCAGGTTGGTATCTTTTTTAAATTGTGTAGATCTATTGTTCTATCTACCTGACAAGCAAATATTTTTACTATAATTAATTGAATTAGATTTTTTCCCTTTTTGAGAAAAGTGTTAGAAATGGATTGGTGACTTTGGTGAAATAAAATGGCGAAATAAGTGACACACATAACACAAGTCTTATGAAACTAAGACAGAGATTAAACAATTTAATGACAAATAGCATAAAGCAATAAAGACTGGTAGCAGCAACTATGCAAATTAACTGGTTCAGTAAATGCAGCTCATAAATCATGCAGTGGATGAAGAGCTACTTGAGAGAGTGAAAGCAGATATCACTGCATTTTTCAACTTACCCCTGGACCAGAAGAAATCAGTGGCAATTGAATCCAACAGTGCTGAGGGCTTTGGCCGACGGTTCGTTGTGTCGGATGAGCAGAAGTTAGAGTGGGTCGATATGTTGTCCCTCAATACCCAACCTGTCAATCAGAGAAACTTGCAACTGTGGCCAACAAACCCTCTGACTTTTAGGTAACTATTTATGACATTATTGGTATTGCCCCTTTGATATTCAAAGAAATACCAAAAGATAGTCATTTATTATTTACTCTTGTTGGAAGATTTTAACACATTCACATGTGTCTGCCAAAACTCAATATTCAAAATTCAAATTTCCAAAATTAGGGATACAATCGATCAGTATTCGCTTGAGCTAAACAAAGTGACCGGTGAGCTATTAGAGGCCATGTCAAAAGATCTTGGGATTGAATCAGATGTGCTGTTTAATTTGTTCAAGAGGCAGCCACAAGTAATGAGGATGAACTACTATCCACCATGCCCGCACCCCGATAAGGTTATGGGTCTCTCAGCACACACCGACGGAGCGGGTCTAACTCTGCTGCTACATGTAAATGATGTCCAAGGATTGCAAATAAGGAAGGATAATATGTGGTTCAGTGTCGACAACCACCCAGAAGCTTTTGTCGTCAATATCGGTGATATTCTTGAGGTGGTGTTAAGATTCTGAAATTAAGATGAATCATGTGCATCTAATTATGAGAATTTGATAAAAGTAGATTAATTAAAACTCTTACCGAGATGTCTATATTTTCCTTCAACAGATAGCTAGCAATGGGAGGTATCGAAGCGTAGAGCACCGGGCAGTGGTAAATACCATGAAGGAGCGTATCTCCATAGGGACCTTCCAAATTCCATACCGCTTGTGCACCGTGGGCCCACTTCCTGAGGTTGTCAGAGGAGGCAAAGAGAATTACAAGTCGCTCCCCTACATAGAATACATTAAAGGCTATTTTTCTAACAAGCTGAAGGGAAGGAGTTACATGGAAAGCCTTAAGATATACTAAATAATTCATATATTGTAATTTCATTTTATAAAAAGATTAAACAGTATTAATGCATATAAAATTTTTATTTATACATAGCACTTGGACTAAAGCTAAGGAGTCCTAAGTTGGTTATTCCAACTTCGATCGATCTAAATTATTCGTGTTTGGTTGATGTCTAAAGTTATATCATGACTTAAATTATTCCTTGTTTGATAAGGAGTTAGGTGGCTTAAGGCATGACTTAATTTGTTTTTATTTAATGGAATTGCAACTATTTGATGGCTGAAGGTTGAACATAGTTTTATAATATAACTTTTCGATATTTAAACAACATAATTATATCAAAATCATACTTTACACAAAGAAGCAACAGTCAAAATATAAAAAAAGTCTTACAATATAATTAAGCATGAATAAGGTCATACATTAGCAGATTACAAAAGTCTTACAATTAATAGAATAAGTTCATACGTAATTAAGAGTGAGGTTATGGTACTATGCATAGCGCATATAAAAATCTTCATTTTTAAAGTCCAAACAATCGATTTGAGCTGTTGAACATGATCTCCATATGAAAATGTACATGATGGTCAAATTTTACACTTTTTAAAATTTTATACTATTTTTTTAGATAGGTAAAAAATCACTTGATCTAAAGATCTTAGACCATTCAAAAATAGTGATTTTCTACCTATTTAAAAAATAGTAAAAAATTTTAAAAAAAAAATTAGTCTGTAGGTATATGTTTATATGGAAATCATGTTGAACAGTTCAGATCGACTATTTTAACTTCGGAAACAAAAATATTGATCTGTAGTACTGACCAATCCGCGCTATGCATTGATGTCAACAAGCAAAATATAAGGAAAATAGCTAAATAAGTTCATAGAACAATTGTTCATGTTTTTCCAGAATGAATTGATGTCAGATTTTTTACAATCCATCTAAGTCCTATGTCATGCATTATTCAAATGAATTGATGTCAAGTTTTCAATTTTCAAAGCACAGAATTTTTTTAGCAATGTCTGAGTAAGGTACATACTGGTACCATGATAATCAATGTACCACAGAAAAATTGTTTAATGTTCTATATTCTAAAGTCTACTTGGTAAAACAGAAAGATTCTTTAAAAAAAAAAAAAAAAAAGGATTCACTCAAATAAAATCACATATATCATAACCCACTCCAAATCCACGTGTCAATAACTTTAGGAGCAGAAATTTACTGCCCACAGAGTATAATGGAGCCCATTGGCAATGATTTAGAAAATTAAATATATGACGACTGGATGGAAATAATAGTGAATTGCACGGACAGTTTGTTAAGTAGTCGGTAACACATACAGATAGGCATGCATAGAGTGTATCTGTCAAATTGTCTGTGTTACAATTTATTTGATTGTTCCTACCCACTATTGTGCAATTATTTGAATTAGTTTCGACTTTTGTCGGTTTGTTATAATTATTGGATTTTGCACTTTTATGTATTTTGGATTTTGAACTTTGTGTTATATTCATGTGCATAATTGGTTTTTTTTTTTGTGGATGGTGGTTCTGTTGTCATGTGTGTGCAGGTTGAGTTATATATGAAATCAGTTCGCCTTAGTTTAAACTCAGGAAAGAATATTAATAATGAAATTAAAGTACAAAGTGTAGAATTTGAAGTTAAGAAAAATATGTATAGTGATCATATACTAAATTTAACTATTAAGGAGTATTAATATAGATGACAACAATAGTTATGATAAAAATACTTAAATTGGGAGCCATGTGTAGCACAATTAGATAAATCATAATTTTGTGTGAGATATTGTAGGTTTGAAACTTTTTTTTTTTTTTACTGAGGTGATTTAAGGTTTTAATTTTTGTTTCATGTTCATAATAAAGATTTCATCAATTAGGGACGCCATTTTAAAAGTTTTTATTAACCTTATTGTAACAATGTAATTATATAAGTATCATCCATAAGTTTTGATATAATGGTGATAGTACGGACTCAACAGTCACACAACATTAGCCGAGATTTTTATATATAAGAAAATAAATAAATAAAATATTAAAAATAAGAAACTGTTCACCAGAATTTCAAAAATAAGAAGGCCGCCATGCGGCATGGCGTCCCTCAGGGACGCCATCCCAGACTACGGCCCGCGGAAAAAACGTAAAAAACGTAAAAAAAAAAAAAAAAAAGGAACGCCATCCCAGACTCCGTCCCTAAAAAAAAAAATCAATTTTTTTTTTCTGCTGTGTTAAGTCAGAAATCCAATAATTTTGATCAGATTCAAAATTCATTTTAGAGAAAATGGCTACATGAATTTTTGTGTTCTTTATATCAAAATAAAGGTATGAAAGTCTAGTTTCCAGATAATATAATTTCTCTATACAAAAATATTACAGATTGGTACAGTTTTAGCGATTAATTGACAGAGATCAGAATTCAGAAAAGCTGAAATTTCAGTGAGCAGTTCAATAATTTTGACCAGATTCAAAATTCAATTTAGAGAAAATGGCTACATGGATTTTTGTGTTCTTTATATCAAAATAAAGGTATGAAAGTGTAGTTTTCAGATAATATAATTTCTCTATACAAAAATATTACAGATTGGTACAGTTTTAGCGATTAATTGACAGAGGTCAGAATTATTGGACTGCTCACTGAAATTTCAGCTTTTCTGAATTCTGACCTCTGTCAATTAATCGCTAAAACTGTACCAATCTGTAATATTTTTGTATAGAGAAATTATATTATCTGGAAACTAGACTTTCATACCTTTATTTTGATATAGAACACAAAAATCCATGTAGCCATTTTCTCTAAAATGAATTTTGAATCTGATCAAAATTATTGGATTTCTGACTTAACACAGCAGAAAAAAAAATTGATTTTTTTTTTTTTTTTTTTTTTTTAGGGACGGCGTCTGGGATGGCGTCCCGTTTTTTTTTTTTTTTTTTTTTACGTTTTTTCCGCGGGCCGTTGTCTGGGATGGCGTCCCTGAGGGACGCCATGCCGCATGGCGGCCTTCTTATTTTTGAAATTCTGGTGAACAGTTTCTTATTTTTAATATTTTATTTATTTATTTTCTTATATATAAAAATCTCGGCAACATTAGTTTTGAGTGAGTCTATGTTACTATGCATAGCACGATTTGGTTCGTGATACGGATCAATATTTTCGTTTTCAAAATCCTAATAGTCAATTCGAACTGTTCAATATAATTTTCATATGAATATATACTTGTAGACCGGATTTTATATTTTTGAGAATTTTTTTACTATTTTTAAAAATAGATATAAAATCATTGTTTTTGGATGGTCCAGAATTTTCAGATCTAGTGATTTTCTACCTATCTTAAAAAATAGTAAAAAAATTCTAAAAATATAAAATTCGGTCTGCAAGTACATATTCATATGAGGATCATGTTAAATAGTTCGGATCGACCGTTAGAATTTTAAAAACGAAAATATTGATCCGTATTACGAACCAACCTATGATATGCATAGTACCATAGACTCACTCTTAGTTGTTATCTAAAATAAAAAGCATTCCAATACAAAAATAGATTAATTTTTTCGGCGGGATGATCAATGGAAATTTCTACACAGATTTTTTTGTTTTGTTTATTAATCAGCTGAAATCTTAATTTTTGTAGAGCTTTATGTGGGCTTTATAAATTTAGCTAAATTAATTAGTTTTTTCAGCGGGATCAATGGAAATTTCTAAACAAATTCATTTTTGTTTACTAATCAGCTGAAATCTTAATTTTTGTAGAACTTTCTGTTGGCTTTATAAATTTAGCTAAATTAATATAATTTGTTTATATTTCCATTTATTATTTTAATGAAACTGATGTTGAAAATTTGATTTATATTAATGATCATATACGGAAAGAACTTATCAGCATATATATAGTGATATATAGAGTGGGAAAAATGACACGGAGCCGGCTCCGTCACGGAACGACACGGTTATGACACGGAACGGCACGGCACGCGTGTTAGTTACGTGCCGTGACTCGCGTGTCCCCGTGCCGTGATCATTCGCGTGCTGTGCCCATCTTTTAAAACTTTGGCATGGCACGGCACATGAAAGATTTAGTCACGGCACGGCACGGCACGGCACGTGAAAGATTTAGTCACGGCGCGGCACGACACGTAGTCACGCAAGTCACGTGTAATTAGGACCATTAGATACTGATTTAATGGTGAATACTGAATAAACTAACCTAAATTATGATTAAATGGTCATGTGAGTCACGCGAGTCACGTATGGTCACAGCACGTTAGGCACGGCGTGACTCACGTGGCGTGACCATTCGCGTGTCGTGACCACCCATTGATATTTTGATCATGGCACATGAAAAATTAACTTGGTCACATCACGGCACGACACGAGACCAAAGTCACGGCGTGTTAATCACGGTACCGCACGGCACAGCACGTTTTTCCACTCTAGTGATATATATAAGTATGAGCAAAGCTAGAGTGTTTTTGAGCTCACAAATTCTTTGGAGAGCTTAACTCAAAAACCTATCAAAATGCTTTAAAATGACGAATCCAAACTATTAAAATCAGTTTACTTTATGAGAAATGTGTTTACATGTCAAATTTATAAACTGAAATTAATTTAGAACAAAGTCAAGAGGATAAAAAAAAATTATAAGTCAAATTTAATAGTTGTATTTTTCATCATTTTTTTACTAAACATTATGCTAAATTAATTCAAAAATTGAGTAGAATTAGGGTGTTCTTAAGTTCACTAAGCTCCTTTGTGAACTGAACTCTAATTGAAACCTATTAGATTGGTTTCAAATGACGAATCTAATTAAACTATTAAAACTCATTTATCTTACGAGTCATGCATCTACATGTGAAAGTTTTAAAATTTCAAATTAATTTTGTATAGAGTCAAGTGGTTAAGAAACGTTCAAAAAATGAATGCATTAAAATTAATTTACAAACTCCTAATTTTGACCGTTTGACTTTATACTAAATTAATTTGAAAGTTTAAAACTTTTACATGTGGACGCATCACTCGTAAGGTAAATGGATTTTAATGGTTCAGATTCATCATTTGAAGCCAATTCGATAGGTTTTAGCAAGGTTCTAAATAGCGTTTATAGCGTCATAGCGGGAAGCTACAAAAAAAGCTATAGCGAATAGCGTCGCTATAGCGAATAGCGTCGCTATAGCGAAAGCTATTCCAAATAACACTTTTTTTTTGCATTCCGTATATTCAATATTTGTACTAAATATCAACATTATCTAAAGTCTCATAGAACAATAAATAACACCAAAGTAATTAAGAAATTATAATATTCATATTGAATCCGTACAAAGTCCAAATTGCGGTTCAAAATATCCATAGTAATATCATAAACTATCAATTTTTCCTATTAAAAATATCTTAAGCATCATGATTTATGACATAATCTATTTTTTTTCTATTCAAATTTTAATTTCGGTTTGGACTTTTTTCTATTCAAATTTCAATTTTTATTTCCAATTTCCAATTGATTTATCTGTAGCCGATATTTTTATTAATAACCCCAAACAAAAGAAAAATATCAAATATAACCCCAACTCCAAAAAAATTTCAAATCTAACCCAACCGCCCCATTATTGGGCGGTTCACCCTACCCACCAAACCGCCCAACCACTGGGCGGTCCACACGGCCAAGCAAACCGCCCCCCAATCGGGCGGTTCACTATGCAGCCTATAAATTGCCCATTCTGGCTCTCATTCTCACACTCTCTCGCCCCGAATTCCTCGCTCTTCTCCGCAGGTAATTTTTTTTTTTATTAGTATTTATTATTATTATTTTATTATTTATTTTACTATGCATTACTGTTTATTACTGTAGATTACTGTAGATTACTGTTTATACTGTAGATTACTGTAGATACTGTGCATTACTGTTTATTACTGTAGATTACTGTAGATACTGTAGATTACTGTAGATTACTGTTTATTACTGTAGATTACTGTAGATACTGTGCATTACTGTAGATTACTGTAGATTACTGTTTATTACTGTAGATTATTATTATTTTATTTTTGTAATTAATTTTATTAAATTTTTTTTTTATTGTTGTTGTTTTCTAATAATTTAACTGTGTACTATTATTTTGTAACTGATAAAAGTTTGTTTATTAATGTAGATAAAATGTTGGTTACACTATATGTGGGCGGGAAGTTCGAGGTGGGTGTGGAGGGAGTACGTTACTCGAAAGATCCGACCCACGGCTTTGAGGTAAATGAAAACACCTCATTTCTGGAACTTAAGCAAATGGTATTCGAAAGGATTGGTGTAACCCCCAACCGGTATGACATAGATTTGGTTACTCGGGTTGACGCAGGGCGGGATAGACCTTACTATGTAAAGTATCCAATAAAAAATGAGGATGGTTGGAGATGTGTTTACAATAGGGCCATTGTGGAGGACATTTTCTACAAGCTTAATGCATGGTTCGTTGACCGCCGTGTTAAAGCAACAGAATTACTCGCCAGGAACCAAACGTTTTCAACAAGGGTGGAGGGCAAATTACGCAAACGTAGGGAGAAAGGTTCAGTTATGACCGTTGTCCCGTATGGGGATCGCACCTTGGAATTCGAAGTTCACTCTCCGAATGAGTACGCTCCAACCAGCCGTAGAGCAGATGGGACTATGGAGTTTATTAAAAGGCCTTACAAGTATGTTGTCATTATCGGAGATGACAATACTATAACATGCACATGCCAAGGAATCCAACTAGCTCACCTACCTTGTTCTCATGTTATGGCGGTGTGCCGAGTGAGAAACTTCCGTGATGATGATTTTGTCGCCGACATGTACCGTACCACTTACCTTGCGAGTACTTGGGGTGCATCATTCCATTCTTATCCCAACCAGCATGCGTGGCCGGCCTATGTTGGAGATAAAATCGTCCCCCCCAGAAAGTGAATCAGGTTAGGGAGAATACTTTGTGTATGCACTAAACTTCTTTTTAATATAGTTATTTAACTTCTTTTTATATCAGAAAAGGGAGAAGGCCCCACAAGCGTGCTGTAATGACAATGGATCAGATGCAGGGTAGGCGAATGGGACATCAGGCTCGCCGTTCAACTTGTGACAGGCAGCGAGCAGGTACATTTCATTTTATATTTTATAATTCATTTTATATTTTACGATTTCAATAACATACCATTTTTGGTGAATTGGAATGCAGATGCCATCAACGAAGCCAACGAAAGAGAAAACGCTAGAGTTGTTGCGGAGGCAACCGGTAGCGGTAGTAGTCATGCAGATGCATCCAGTAGCGGTATTAGTGTCGTACAACAGACTGGAAGCAAATCCAGAACTCATCGACTTCTAAATTTGTTCGGTCGTCGTCGCTAAGTTTGTGAACTGATTTAATAAGTAGTTTTGTAACTATTTTTGTATGCTTCATTTTTGTTATTTTCATAGCGCAATTAAATATACACAAATTGACAACATAAAAATATTTACCACGTTAGCCAAATCGACAATCAATACAACAGCCGTATAATCGACAATTATTATAAAAGAATCGACGGTTCTAACGTCAGACGACGCATCCAAACTCAACCAAATTTTATTTAAAATTACAATAAAAAAAATAAATCATTTTCACATAAAAATTACAATATAAAAAATATATCTTACAAAAATAATACAAACTTATCATAAATATATATCTTAATATATCTTAATATATGTTTTAAATATATCTTAATAAAAAGATATCTACACAAAAAAAAATATATCTTAAAAAAATATATATATCTTATAAATATATCTTACTAAAAAAAAATATCCTAACATATCTGTATAAACAAAAAAACAAAAAAAAAATGGCTAACCGCCCGATTGGGGGGCGGTTTGCTTGGCCGTGTGGACCGCCCAACCACTGGGCGGTTTGGTGGGTAGAGTGAACCGCCCAATAATGGGGCGGTTAGGTTAGATTTGAAAATATTTTGGAGTTGGAGTTATATTTGACATTTTTCACTTGTTTAAGGTTATTAATAAAAATATCGGTATCTGTAGCAAGTAGCAACAAATTCAATTTCGGTTTGAGTTTTTTTGGGTCTTTATTTAAAACCCATATAAATTTCTTTAAAAAAAAAATTCATATTGTATAGCGCAAATAGCGCATTTTGATGATATAGCGTAGCATTTGGGGTCCAAAAACGCTATAACACGTTATTTAGAACACTAGGTTTTAGAATTGAGTTCACAAAGGAGCTTAGTGAACTTAAGAACACCTTAGTTGTACTCTAAAAAATTATAAATTTGGCATGTAAACATATCACTCATGATGTAAATCGGTTTGAGCAGTTGAAACTCGTTGTTTGAAATCAATCAGATAGATTTTGGAGTTCGGATTTGGTGAGCTTAAAAAATGAGTAGAAACTTTCATGCAAATTCGAATTGAATTTTTTTTAGTTATAAAAATTATAATAAAATAATATAGATTTTTAGACTGGTGTCTTGAAATTTTGATTCCTACGAAGCAACCGAAAAAAAATTGATATCTTTTTTTCTAGTAAAGGTTGGAGGTCAAGCCACTCAAATATTTAATATCCACAAAGATTATCCCTTTCAGATTTTGAACTTGCGATCTCTCAAAAATTGATATCCTAAAAAGAGACCGGAATTTTTTTCGATACATTTAAAAATCATAGATCACAACCTACACTGCAAAGGATCCATCCCTTAGAGAGGAGAATGTGTTGGATTGCGCAAGGAGAGAGGACGAGTGCATATCCTCTGAGATATCTCATATTTTGCGTGACCGACGTATCCGGTGCCTAGCGTAGGGGCCAGTATTATTTAATCTTCGAGATTCGTGCAGAACGTATTTGAACGGTTGAGATTTCCCAAAAAGTCACACAAAATATGAGATACCTCAGAGGATGCGAATTCAGAAAGGACTGGAGTTGGATTTGAAGAGTTGGGTCTTCTGCGTCGCAGACAACTTAGGCAGTAAGTGGTCTATGATCTCTAAAAGGACCAGAAAAAAAAAATTGTTCTTTCTATAAGATTAAAATTTCCATACAATATTCATCCATCCCTCTATTATCTTTATGTTATCTCTATAAATAAAAATATAGAACTATATAGAGATGGATAAGTAGACAGAATTAATGTGGATTGACCTAATATTGATGTAGACGGATGTTTTGGGTGAGAGTTGTTATTTCTCTAGAGATTTATTTAACTAAGAAGAAGGTTGAGTCATTATTCCATTGTTTTTTTGTCCCATGCCACTGCATTTGTTTGGTTGGGCATATTTCTCTGCATTAATATTACCCTAAACAAAACTGTACTATAGAATTTTTTTACTCTATAATATATAGATGGGAAAAGATTTATTTCCCCGGTGTCTTTCCCCCATTTATCCTCCAATCATTAATTATCCCACAACTTCGAGCACAAAAAAAAGACAAAAGAAAACGTGTATCAATCATTAATTACGTGGAGGACCGCTAATTAACTGGGGGACCGCTTATATTTGAAAATTTTTACAATTGACGCTCGCAAGTATTCATATATAATATATCAAGTATTCATATATAATACACCAAGTATTCATATATAATACACCAAGTATTTACAAAAAAAACTCAACACATCACTCACCCATCTTTTACACTTTTTAGAGGTGGTTTTTTTTTCTCCGTTCACTCTAACCAATATTTCTGACAATCTGTGAAGAATTTTGCGAATCTAAATCACAAACTTCTAAAAGCACAAACATCTTCTACGCAATTTTCTCTTTCAAATGAGATCTATGATGAAGTACTTTTGAGTTATCCGTCGCGCAAGTATTCATACATCGTAGTGCAAGTATTCATATCTCGTCCAAGTATTCATACCACGTCGAGCAAGTATTCATACCTAAGACATAAAGTATTTCGGAAAATGAAACTGGATACATCACACGCCCATCTTTTACATGTGTCCAATTTTTTTTCCAGTGATTGAGTGTACTGGACACTTCCAGTGATTGAGTGGGCTGGATCGTACAAGGAAACCGAAGAGAAAGATAGAGTGTACTGGACATTCCAGTGATTGAGTGGTAATGAAAGTTCAATCGGTAAAAAATAAGTGAATGATGTGTCCAGTTTTTTATTTGTGAAATACTGATGAGGTATGAATACTTGCTCGATAAGGTATGAATACTTGAATGACGATGTATAAATACTTGTGTAACGGACAACTCGAAAGTATGTTATCATAGATCTCATTTGAAAGAGAAAATTATGTAGAAGACGTTCGTGGTTTTAGATTTACAAAATTCCTCACAGATTGTCAGAAATATTGGTTAGAGTGAAAGGAGAAAAAAAATCACCTCTAAAAACGTGTAAAAGATGGGTGAGTGATGTGTCCAGATTTTTTTAAATACTTAATATCTTAGGTATGAATATTTGGTGTGTTATATATGAATACTTGATGTATAACATATAAATATTTGCACTCGCCGATAATAACGCGTTTTGTTTTGTCTTTTAGCGCTGAAATTTTGTGGTCCCCTCTTAATTAGCGGTCAACAAATGCAGTTATTGACTGGGGTATGAATGGGGGAAATGACTTGGGGATAGTTAGTCGGTCCCTTTAAATACGTCAATAAAGGACAAAATGGGTTGGCATTATAGATCAAACAAGAATATATCTATATCTTCATAGTTAGAACAAACAGTGTCGTACAAGAATCAAACACATCAAATTAATGTCTTAATGAATGGACGGTAAAGATAATTATATCAAGTGCAATCCATCGGATAGGATTACAAAAAAATATCTCCAGTAAATTATGCAAAGTACAATGAGGACCAAGATCACAAGTAATTAATTAAGGTTAATTACAAAACAATTTGTTTAAATGCAAATCCGTTTTTCCTCTATTATATTTCTTCACAAATATGAAGAATAGAGAGAAGGGAAGGATCAAACTTAAATAGAAATGGCTAGGCCATCCTTATTAATTAAAATTTATAATTTTGTACAAGTATTTATATTTTTTAACCTCCTTATAAAATAAAATTACGCTATCATAATTTATTCAACGCCCACAATTTTCTAATTCTGGATAAATTAAGATCATGAGAGAGAATAAGAAAGATCACTGGTTAGCTGGTGGAATCTCTTCTAACCTAGATTTAGGTGAGAAGAAGAAGAAGAAAAATCAAGGAATGTTGATAGTGATATCCGACCCGAATGGGCAGAGAGGATGGTTTTCTAAATCAGTAGAAACAAAAAATGAAGAATATATATTTGTGGAAGAAATGTGATGGATGGGGATAAGAGATCGAGAAGGCCAATAGATGATATATAGGATTTAATTTCTTTTATTTTCCCAACTAACAAGTTTGGATAGAGATAGCAACATAAATGGAGAGAGAAGGGAAATAACTTCAAAAGTTTATTCTCATTTGGTGTTAAGATTTATGGAACTAAACTCCGTAATTTCCTTTAATCTTTTCAAATATAAAGGTATGTTAACAAGAAAACGGTTCAAATGCTTTCATTTTTTGTGTTTTCATCGAGTCTTTATATTAAAAAATTTAATAACAAAAATTTTAAACTTATATGTCAAAATAAAACTGTTAGATATGATCTATATTATTTTTTCTACATATACATAAATAATTAGTTGAAAAATCAATATTTAGAATTTATCCATATCAATGTATTTTTGTAAGCTCTTGATACTGATTAAAACAAAGTCGAAATATTATAATTTTTTGTATGTGAATAGATAAAATAATAAAGATCAAATATGATGGTTTTATTTTAATATTTGAGTTCAAAATTTGAAGTTGTTAGCATTTTAAAAATAGAGGTATAATGGAGACACACAAAACAAAGGTTTTTGAACAAAATATATTATTCTAACCTCATTTACTAATTATGTCGAGTAACATCAACTCTTTTATAAGTATAAATCATGTATAAAAATTTTGTTCAGGTTAGCAAAATTATTCTTGCAATTTATATTATATTATATTACTTTAAAATTAAGTACAACAAATGAACAAGACCAACCAAACAATAATTAAAAAATAAAATAATCTCATTTCCATTCCCATTCCATTATTTTATTCTACTAATATGTTTTTTTCATTTTCACTTCATGCCAACTAATTACAGTACTGTAAAGAAAATATTCAAATATTCCTCATTTTATATTTCACTAATAGTACAGTGCCCCTGCATTATGTCTCTTTTTCACCTTGTATACATGTGTGCATGCATGGAGCTACACAGTCAAATCTTTTAGGGACAGCCTTTTAAATCTTTTAGGGGCGGTATATTGACCGTTAGGGACACTTTATATCCTAAATGGAAGGCATTTATTTTTTTTTATTTTCAATTTTCTTTTTTGGCATAATTTAATTAGTTGCTTGTAATGAAATTTGTAGTTATGAAATGCAATGCATGTACCATGTATCTGTATTTAATTAATTTGTTCACACTATCTCAAATGTGGATACACTAAAAAAAATTATCATCATCATAATTGTAAATGCATCAAATGATTAGAGACAATAGCCTATATAATCTCCCATGTAAGCATCTTCTCCACCTCTATTCTTCTCTTTACAATACACAACACAACATGAACAATTTGCACTACTTTTCTCTTCTCTTTGTAATAATATTCCTTTTCTCCTTCTCCAATGCTTCATCATTGCAAATCCTCAATGAAAACATAACATTTCCTTCAATTTCTGCAAAGCAACTCATCGAATCGTTCAATCTCCACCCGAAGCAATCTGCGGCTATCCGAGCTATCAGTTTTGCCGATGCCAAGAACAAAGAGGAGAAGCTTGTCGAGCGACAAATCGACATCATGAGCAGTCCCTCGAGTGCGCCGACGGCTACTTCTCTCGGCCATTATTCTGGTTACTATCAACTCCCACATACATACGGTGCCAGGTAATTAAATTTAATTAGATTGATTGGTCTCTTATGTGAAAGATTGGTGTCAACTGTCAACCAACCAAATTATTAATTGTTCTAATAATTTCATGTTAGGTGTAAAATGGTTAAACGTAACAAAGAGTATCACTACAAGTGGTAGGCTTTAGACAAAGCTATGAATGATTGAGAGAGTATTAATTTGTTATTAATAATAAACCCAAACTAAAATATGAAATTAATATAATATTATTGTAGGTTATTCTATTTCTTCTTTGAGTCAAGACAAAGCAAGGAGGACCCAGTTGTGATCTGGCTGACAGGTGGGCCAGGGTGTAGCAGTGAGTTGGCCCTGTTTTATGAAAATGGACCTTTTTACCTCTCCAAAAACTTGTCACTTGTTTGGAATGATTATGGTTGGGATAAGGTAAATTTGCAATTTTGATTGGCGTCCACTTATTAATTTGTTTTTTTAACTGGTAATCAGATTTGTTGCGTGTAGATAATATCATATTTGTGTCTTAATTTGACAACAAATTCGAATAAATATCAGGAATAATATTTAGAAAAAGTTAAAAGTAGGAAAAAAGTGTGGGCCAATTTGGAAAATTCCCAACTTTATCTAGCTTTTGCTACTTTTTAAAATACATGAATATTATCCTTTATTAAGAATTAAGAATTTAAAGCTGAAAAGGATCGATGATAAAAAGTTTTTTAAGCACTTCCTGCATCTATTATTGTGCAATAATTGCAATGTATAGACCTCTTTGTACATTGGATCATAAACTGTTGGATTTAAAGTTCAAACAGTCGATCCGAATCTTCCAGCATGATCTCCATATTAAAATGTGCTTGGAGACCAAATTTTACATTTATTTTGAAACATTTTACTATTTTTAAAGAATTTTTTAAAATCACCGTTTTTCAGATTTCTTTTATTATTTTTTATTTAATGAAAAACAGTGATTTAAAAAAAAAATTAACTTCGAGAATAATTTTTGAATGACCACAGAATCTGTCACTATAATCGTTTAAAATAACTGGTTAATTAGTTTTCAAGGACAAATTGAGATACTAGAAATATATACTTCACGAATTAAGTACTAATAACTAATTAGAAAGACAAAATATTGATCTCTCTTCATTTTTGTTTTTTTTTTCAGGCTTCAAATATTCTATTTGTGGATCAACCAACTGGTACCGGATTTAGCTATAGTACCGATAGACGGGATATACGTCATGATGAAACTGGCGTTAGCAACGATTTATATTATTTTCTCCAGGTAAAAAATGTGTTTAAATTTAAAAATAGTTCTCATTCTAAATTTCTTGTATTACAACTAGAATGTCATTTTAACTAAAATAACACAAATCTTGAATTATCATTCAGAAATCCAAATTGATTACATTTACCAGCAATAGCCTCCAGCAAAACAGAAAGACAGACAAATATAACATTATATTAAAGAAAGGAAGTAAATTTTTCAAAATAATTTTGCTGTTTGTTTTCCTTTTTAGGGGTTCTTTGCTAAACATCCTGAGTTTGTGGGAAACGATTTCTATATAACGGGAGAGTCGTACGCCGGACACTACGTTCCAGCTCTTGCGAATCGAGTTCACCAAGGAAATAAAGCTAATGAAGGCCTTCACATCAATCTAAAGGCAATCACATAACATTTTTTTTTTTTTTTTTGCATCATCTTCCCAACAAGGAAATGAACTAAAGTTGAAGAAAACCCAATAATTCTGCAAATTAATATTTTGCTTTTGTAGCTTCAACTAATTTCAAAATGGTTAATTCTGCAGGGATTTGCTATTGGTAATGGGTTAACGGATCCGGAGATTCAATACAACGCCTACACGGATTATGCTCTTGAGATGAAGTTGATTAACAAATCTGATTATGACGATATAAACACCATATATCCCGAATGCCAGAAAGCTATCAAAAGTTGCGGTACGTAATTATTTATACTTTCTTTTTTGAAGGTAAATTAGCAATCGCCAACAGATCACAATATATTTATTTTTGTTAACTTCTTGAACATTTGTTTCCCGTTGATTATGTAAAATACTTGCAAATATATTTCAGTGAAGTATTCTCAGGTAAGCTAATAAATGGTACAAACCCC
Source organism: Carex kokanica (assembly GCA_025461125.1). Taxonomy (NCBI): domain Eukaryota; kingdom Viridiplantae; phylum Streptophyta; class Magnoliopsida; order Poales; family Cyperaceae; genus Carex; species Carex kokanica. Next base: position 630,620 of record JAJGRX010000840.1, on the reverse strand, counting down.
CTCATTCATTAATTACAAAAAAATAAGAGGATTAATTTGAGTACTTTCTAAGGAATTGTCAGTATATGGGTAGGCCTATGTACATAATTTCTCATATTGGATAGAGGAACAAGTAAAATATATATAAATTTTAGTTTATGATAATTGTTGATATATAATTTATCATCTCTATCGGTGTTTCGGTTGAGTTCATGTTTGATTAAAGGTAAATTCCCAGAGAAAATATATTCCAGCTGCAAAATATATCGATCTTCACTGTTACACAAGAAGATGCCCTGTTTTTGTTCTGTTGTAATTAGAGATCTTACTGCTATATAATTTCAACTTCAATATCAGAGCATCATCGCATCCACATTTTGTTTGAATTGTAAATAATAATTTTTTTGTTTCTGCAGAAACTTTTGGTGATGATAATTGCCAAACAGCGTTCAGCACTTGCAATGAGATTTTCAACTCCATCATAAACATTAACAAAGATATAAACGTAAGTAAACCAATTTAATTAAAAAAATTACACAGAATTAATGTTCCTTTCACATGCGTCTGTTCTTTCCATTTGCAGTAATTAATTTTTAGGCAACTGAACTTTATAAAGTGTACCTGATCTTCATTTCAGTACTATGACATAAGGAAGAAATGTGAAGGGAGCTTGTGCTATGATTTCTCAGGCGTGGAGGAGTATCTGAACCAGAAATCAGTACAGGATGCTCTAGGCATACCGGCCGGCTTAGAATTTGTTTCCTGTAGCACCAGTGTGTACAACGCAATGATCGATGATTGGGTCCGAAATCTAGAAGTTAGCATTCCATCCCTTCTAGAAGATGGCATTAGGGTTCTAATTTATGCTGGAGAGTACGACCTTATCTGCAACTGGCTAGGTAAGACTGGTACAATAGAAATCTATATACACATATAATGAGAATATGAGATTCATACTTGTACATTCTCATTAAAACAAGTGTTAAATAAAACCAATTTCCCTGACTTTCTTGCCTTAAACAATCTACAGTGGTACCAGAAATAATAAACAATGCAGAAGTCCTGTAATCATCTTTTAGTCTTATATTTTACTTTACTTTTAGTAAATAAGTGTGCATAAATCTTCAAATTGTTCATCTCAAAAGAAATCTCTAGATTGTTTTTTAATTAATAAAGGGTCCTCTGTACACCCTATCATCTTTTAGATGCTATTCTCCAGAATTGAATCTGCGTCTCTCTACGAAGGCTTTATTATAATAATGCTATTATCTTTTTGGCTATGCAATGATAGGTAACTCCAGATGGGTACAGGCCATGGAATGGTCGGGTCAGAAAGATTTCATGTTAGCTCCCAATCACTCGTTCATTGTCGATGGAAAAGAAGCCGGTGTTCTCAAATCCCATGGCCCTCTCTCTTTCCTCAAAGTATGTACATTTTGTCAATAACATAAGAGCCTTCGGGCACCATGCCGCTATCTTTCCAGCACCATGCTGAATCTCGTTTTTTTTTTCTTCATTTTTTTTGTGAGAATAGGTACACAATGCGGGCCACATGGTACCAATGGATCAGCCGAAAGCGGCACTGCAAATGTTGAAGTCTTGGACTCAAGGGATACTGGCCAGTTCAAACACTAACTGATGCCTATTTTTTTTTTCTTTTAAATTGTGACTCAAAGAAAGTTTAAATTTAGTAAAACATAGACAAAGCTGGTACCTACTGTAGTCAAACATAATAACATAAAATGACAATTTAGCAGGCAATATGTAGTTAATTTAATTTGAGATGACAAATTGATAGAACTAAGACTTGCTGCCATTCATACGCTTAATTTTGTCAAGTTTTATTAATATTTAATAGTATATTACTTTTACGGTAAGAAGTAGATTCTTAATGCTGTCTCAAATTAATTGAATGATTTCAGCATTAGCTGTTACTGACAAGCTAATTAAAAAATTAAACAAAATAAATTTCAATTTCCTTTACATTATCATTAAGAGACTAATTAATCGTTATACAGCTGATTAATCAAAATTTAAGAAAATAGTTCGACAGGGTATATTTTCCAATCTAGTAATTAAGAAGTATATATTAGAAGTATAAATAATTAGTTACCTCAATGTGTTGTAAACTGAAGACAGAAAAATATTGAGTTCAATTTTGAAGCATTAGCTATATGCCTATATAGCATGCCAGTGCCTAATTTTCTTAGTAATTAATAAGGATTAGAATCAAAATTCAAGTGAAATTAGAACATTTAACTAATAATTGATAAACTGAAGCTGCAGCTAAAATTCAACCGACATTATACAATTTACTATGCAAACTAAGCAATTATATTACTTATCTCCAGCTAAAATTCATACACCAATATACTACTAATCAACTTTATCTCTTGCCGAATTCATACACCGATCTAATGAGTTGCTTGGTGATACATTTTCATGCTCTGTTTCGCTAGTTCAGTCCAGGGAAAATGGATAAACTCTAACAAAATAATGAGATTGGGACGTAATGTATCAGTATGAATGTTCTTAATTATATTTGCTCCATATTTGGCTTAACCTTCATATTGCTGTCAAATTAGATTAAAAAAGAAAAACATGCATTTATGGCTGATGAAACTAAATTTAAATGATCTCATTTCAATTGAATAAATTCAGCACCAAACTTAACACAGCTGATGACATTTCTTCTCCCACAATGCCCTTCCTTGATCACATGCTCTAAACTTTTCGAGATTTTTCTCTACCAAAAATCGTGTATAGGAGAAAATATATGATTCTAATTATGATCAGGATCCGATCATTCAATTATTATGTAATAGCGGCTGCATCAAAAAGAATCAACTCAAAAACTATAAGGAACTTTCTTTTGAAGATATCTAACAATGGATGACATGTTGCAATTTATGAATATTGAAAGACATTTCGCAAACCTTTCCATAACAAACTATTCAAATATAAGCTAATTTTGTTTCAATCGGTTTTACATCTGTTCTACACCTCTAACTTTCTCTATAATCATGGCAAGTGAAATTTACATGACCCGACAAATTTGATGAATTTCTCTACAAACATTGGTTCGTGTTTTTCTCGACCCTTACTCTGTTTTCTTCAGAGATTTCGCATTCTTCACCGTCCCATCATTCCCTCCAAGCCTCATGTACTTGTCTTTTCGTGTCAGTACAGTATTCTCAAATCCTAGGGTTGTGGCAATAACACGTTGGACATGATTTGCCACCTCAATCGGGTCCTTTCCGCCTTTCCCACACGTTTCCTCATCTCTTAGCGGTTGTAAAAATGTAATTTCATACCCGGGCCTCGGGTTCATGTAAAAGAAATAAGGATCCAGAAACTTCCACCCTCGCACTGTCGAGGCAAAGAACGTGCCTTGTCGTACATTAATTGCAACCGGAATGATCCTATCACTTAGCTCGGCAAAAAGTGCACTAAACCGTAGCAAGAATGGCTCCCGACAAGTGGTCCCCTCTGGACAGATCACTACATCATGTCCTTTCTCTAGTAAAGACGATATACGTGCCGCATCAGTGGCTCGGTCACGGGTCAATGAAACAGCTGGGATTGGTGATATGGCAGTGGAAAGTCGGCTCACACTGTAAGTGACACAATACACTGTTCGGCCGAGGGCTATTGAGACGAGGATCGGGTCCAGAGCAGTTCGGTGGTTGCACACAAAAAGCGAGCCTTTCGAGCCGGGGAAAGGGGGTGGGGGAGGGTTGCCATTAATGGAGAGAGATATGCCGGTGAGTCGGTATGTGTACCTGACAAAACGGGGCCCGATGGGGAGGTTGAAGAAGACCCGAAATAGGGCTAGGAGGAAACCAAAGGGAACCCAAAGAAGGGTTAACAGTGCAATTGGAGGGTTTGGGAGGCGCACGAGGCGGCCATCGTGAAATATTGTGCGTGATTTTAGATGCTCCGCTGGGACACTGGCGGCCTTCTTGTTGACCGGTACCATATATGCTTCCTGCAAAGGAATCAGTTGATAGGTCAGGTCTTGATCCTTATTTTGTAGTAAGTTCGTCAGATTATTACTTCTACATCAGTATTCCTTTTTCTGGTTGTTATAAAATTATAAATTTAGAATTACTTAAAACATATGTATAAATTAGCCAAATAACACAATATATACGTACCTTACAGAGTGCCATAAAATCGTGATCAGTATCTCTATCCCCTAAACCTAAATCGGGCATCTCAGCGCCGAAAACCCGCTTCACGGCCTCTCTCTTTTTGGGGCCCACAAGCACTCCCCCTTTAACTCGCCCGGTGAATCTACTGGTTCTGCTATTTACCTCCAGTTCAGTCCCCACACACTCCGCACCGAGATACTCCCTGACAAAATCTGCGACCATCACTGTCGGATTTGCCGTAACGACCACCTTTCTCCCCGTGCATCTGTTGAATAACTCCCAGCTATCTTTTCGCACATTTTCAGCATAGAACCTGAATGTTTTTGTTTTAATTCTTTAGAAGATTTTTAAAATTGTACTTCTCTTGTATAATTACTTCTCTGGAATTTGTAAAATTTTAATGGGAATGTAGATGATCCATAAACTGACTCAATCAGACCCCCTCTATTAGATGGTTGATTTTATTTGAAATTGTGCATCAAAATCATATGATATACTGAAACCAATTCATAATCTCTACAAAATCAAAATCCAAAAATGGAAACTCCATAATAATATATAATTTTACCATCTCGTATGCAATACCTCTACATCACTAATTTTTTGATTGAAATGCAAATTACACAGTGAATCCTGATCGAATTTTTGTTCCTCTTGAATCCAACATGATAGAATCCTTGATTGATAGAGACACTGAATTTAAAATTTAAACAAAGACTAAATCTTGAAGTCTAATTAATAGTATGTCAAGATATTTCTAAAGCACAAAGTTACAAACTATAATAAAAATATACAATGGTACAAGGAAAACAGATAATGAAGGAATGAGAAGGAGTTTCTTCAGTTAAAAAATCAAATTGTTCTTAATAATTTAATCCACATGCTTATACACATCCAATTCTGATCAGTTTGCAATATGATCAATTGATCAATATACTTATACACCATATATATTTATCTGAGTTTAATTCATTCAAAACTTACATATAATCTTAATTTAAAAAATTTCTTCTGTACTTGATAATGCGGGAGTCGTGATAAAAACAGAACAAATTACCTTGGCAACACTGCTCGTGCCGCCAACTCGACGTCTCGGACCTTGAGCCCGGCAACAGAAACAAAAATTAATATCTGGATTGCTGCTGACTCTGACAAGAGTTTGTATGTGAAGAGTACAGCCGGTGCTACGAGGAGCAGCACCGCAGCGCGAAATAGGGACCCGGCTTCCATAGCAAGGAGGAAAAAGTACGGGAAGGAGCTACGGGTTGTCAAGAGGGTTCCATCCAGATCGGCGGCGGCGGTGACATGGCATGGCTGATATGTAGGAGGAAGAGAGGTTATTAGAGGAAACTTGGTCATGCCTATTGTGTTGTGTGTACCTCTCTCTCCCTCTTTCATTTCTCTGTTTTATTTCTTTGGAGGTAGAACAATAAAGGTAAAGTTCGTTTCTTGTGAAATGCTTCAGGGGGGGTATCATGCTTTTATGAAAAAATTTAAGAGGAAATTACAACAATAGCCTGGAGAAATGAGAGGTTACATGTAATGTAACATCAGTTTGTAGGATGTAATAAATGCTGAATTTAGAATTTTGGGCAGGGTATACAAATCCTTTTGTTCAGCACGGATTTTAAAGCTGATCCGACCGTAGGATACGAATTATAATTTGTGCGCATGTGCCTGCTCGTGTGTTTGTGGGTCTTTAGATATATGTTTCATCAATTTAGAAAGAAGTGCCTACCATCCGATTTGGTTGAATTTCGATTCCTTTCAGGTAACATATTAAAAAAAAAAGAGTAGAACAAAGGTGCTCTTAAGCTCACCAAGTCCTTTGTGAGTTTAACTCAAAAATCTATCAGATTGACTTTAAATGACATTTCCAAACCGTTAGATGTTCAATCTATATTAAAATGTGCTTGCAGACCAAATTTTACATTTTTTGAAATTTTTTTACTATTAAGATGATTTGAAAACTGCTGTTTTTATTAAAATTCTGCACCATTGAAAAACAGCGATTTTCAAACCATCTTAATAAATAGTAAAAAGAACTTGATGAGCAACTTAGTTCTGCTCTAAAAAAGAACAATATTTTTTTTCTTTTTGTTACACAAATAAGACGAATATAAGATTGAATCAACTGCAGCAACATGTGATAGATAAATTTGATTGGAAATAAAAATAAATAAGGGCAAAATTGGGAAAGCTTCTTTTGGAAAGGGAGCAGTGTAGAACCCACTCAGCATTATACTATGATGGGTATTGTAGGTTTGGTGGTTGAATGGCCTTAATTTGTTTTTTGCCTCCAGATCCTCTGTGGCAGGTATGGACCGCCAGACTATGTTGTCAGTAGCTAGCATTCTGGAGTCTGGACCCACACACCTCTCAATTACATGGTGGGACCTGGAATTCAGTTAGATATCTAGTTGTAGTTTCTTTATTAGTGGTCACAACTAGTTTTGGAGAGTAGATGTGATGGATCAACCGTTCAATCCGACTTTCTTTTGTTTACATTCAATTTCAAAGTTTTAGACCAAAATTTCTATCTAATAACCTGAGTTTTCATAAAGTAAGGCTGAACTAATTAAAGATTGGTTAGCATTTGGATTTTTTTTTTCAAACCCATATTAATTGTTTCAAATTAACGGTACGGGCAATGAAAATTGCTTTTTTTTTTTTTTAAAAAATTCCGACCGTATTAAATGTTCAGCTTATCTTTGTCAATTAAAATATTTCAATATCAGAACCGTATAATTAGGGTGTAACTAAAAATTTTAATTGAAAATACTGAAATGCAAAATGTATAATGTGCTATGTGTAGTACATAAATTTGAAGTCAAATCTTCATAATTACAAAGTGAAATTATAATAACTAACTACAAGCACATATTAGTATTTTATAAGAGGTTAAATTATATAAAAATTTTAAACAAAATATTTCATAAAATTTCAATATACATGATTTAAAATTATAAAATTACACATTCATCTTTGAAATAGTGAGGATAAATTTAGTAAATAAATCCCAACAAAGAACTTCAGCATACTTTAAATAAAAATTGAGTAAAAAATTGCAACGAGAATTGATTTAGAAGGAGATGTAGAAAAATAAAGCAATAAGAAAGAAAGGAATCAATTGCTGCATAATGTTATAATGTTGGCCTATTTATGGTCTATTTTGATTAAATTTAGTATTTAAAATGAATATTTTTAGTGGATGAGAAAAAGAAAAATGTGAAAAGAAGAATCTGGTGAACTACTCTAGCTTCTTTGTTTTTTCTAGTTATTTAATTCAATATTTTTATTACATGTAAAGCAAATTCATACTAAACTCTTCAAGAATCATTTTTTTACATCACTGTCATCTCTAGTTCTTCCAAGTAATTCTTACTAAGCACAAATAGTTTACAAACTAAGAACCCAATAATTTTTTTTGGTTAGAACCTATGTTACTCGAATCTCCAATATAGGCTCCGTATCCGTATTGGATACCGATACATGTCCGATACAGCACCGATACGTATCCGATATGCCAGCTGGCGTATCCGCTAACATGACGTATCCTTACTCGGCCGATACGGTCTCCGATACCCCGTTGACACTCAAGGATACGGCAAATAACGTGTGGATACGGCGGGATACGGCAGGACACCCGTGAGCCGCGAAGGTGAACCGCGCCCGCACCCATGAGCCGTTCAAACACCGGCGCTCAAATGAGTTTTTTGGTGCCCAGCGGGATTCGAACTTGGGACCTCTCCCGAGAGAACCAAAACCTTTACCACTCCGCCACAGTTTCACTTGTGTATTATTCCAATAACTATAGTATTTAAGCCATACTATAATCATATATTTTTTATTATTTATATATTATTTATATATATATAATTGGCATATCGTATCCGGAATTTTTGATAATTGCCATATCGCTGTATCCGTATCGTATCCGATACGATACCCGTACCCGTATCCATGCAACATAGGTTAGAACTTAAAACAGAATCACACTATGTGCATGTCTTAATAGCTCCAGACCTCCAGCACAATTAATACTGGACTTGTCCAGTGCAACGTACGAAATAATGGAAGTTACTCCTAAACAACCTCCTGGATCCAGGTCAAACCAATCCGACCGCCTAAAGATTTCAACTTATATTTAAAAAGATATTTTGTAAATATTAGTGTTGCTATAAATAATGTCAAATAGTTTAACTGGTCCGGCAAACTTCATGTTTTGTGCTTTATTATTCGCTTTATTGATTTTAAATTTCAATTTATTATTCTTATAATTAGTATTGAGTTTATTTCTCTTAAGACTTGTGATACAAAATGTAGATTGCGTTACTATTTACTATTCAGTTTATTGACTTTAATAATTATTGCTAAAAAAATAACTGATTATGATTAATTCTCTAATATTGTGCTTAATTTATTTTGTGGTCAAAATCAATTTCATTATAAAAATGGACGTACCAAACAGTTAAATCTCTTTTGTTTAAGAGTAAACTATAACAAATGCAGTCTGCCATTTTCACCGACTATCAGGCTACATGAAATATACAAGTATACATCTATATATAATAATGATATTTACTATAGATGTATATAAATAATATTTTTAACTATGCTAAAACAGATTAATACTATTATCAACTTTATTGATAATTCGATGCCATAAATTAATTATATTAGCATATTATTTGTATTAAATATAGGACTAAACGAAACTTTTCAAATTTTAAGCTAAATATTTCAAGGACTAAACGAAACTTTTCAAATTTTATGGTTAAAAGAATGTGCAACTCTTTTTCTTAGTACGAAAGTCATATTTTGACAGACTATGCCTAGCCCAAACGAAAAATGTCACAATGTTTACCAAACGAAAAATAAAACTTATACTTGATCCATTTGGTTAACAGTCGGATTTCAAATTTATCTAAACATAAATTCACCTTGGATTATCATTTTCATCCATTAAGCTAGCTAATGTACGGATGTACAATCAAGATTAATGTAGCAATAAAAGCTACCACAAGAACCCTAGAAACCAAGTACTTAGGAAACCAAGTATGAAGGTTAGTACATTAAGCTATTAAAAAAAAATACACATGCACGCAACCCAAGCTACTTAGCAATCTTCGAAAAAGTTCACCAACATCTTGTCAAACTGCCAAAAAAGGGAAAAAAATATTGAGTAAAATAAATTAAAAGCGCAACTTTTGGATATTATTCCTACATTTAGTCGGATAGGACACAAAACAACTGTTACTGAACCGATAAATAATGAAGTCACAGAAAAATTGATTAACTGTGCATTATCCAATCCTACTGATTGTTTTCTTTTCATAAAAAATAAGGATCCTGTCGATATATTATTTAAGTATAAGAATTATTTTAGGAAAACTTTTGAGAGCTTAATTACCTGTCTTGGGGTGATCCCAATATTCTTAAGATCCTCAACCTGAAAAAAAAAATTGTAAAACTTGTTACATGTAGCAAAAATCACAGAAAAATAGGTAAAAGGTAAAAGATTACAGAATGCTGAGGAAAAGTAGACCATATTTTTTCTCAGATGTTATTACCCAAGTTACCCCCTTTAGAGCTTCTTCCAAAAAGGAGGGTTAACAAAGGCATTTTCTGGAAATAGAGTGTTCCGAGCAATATTTGAAATAATATGTTTCTCTTCAGAAAACAATCATCCTATTGAAAAAAATCAATTTGAAATTTTCTTACATCTTTGAAAGGTTCTGGATTATTATCACGGAGCTGAAGTATCCTGTTTGCTCTCACCTCTCCTATTCCCTACATGAGAAAGAAACAAAAATGGTGAACTTTGAAAATGTCAAATAAATAAAACAAGGAATGAAAAAGGATGAGTTAGAGAATTCCAAACACACCTTCAAGCGCTTAAGTTCCTCTCTGTAATTAAAATAGAGTAATAAACAAGTGAGATTTTACATAATCAACATAAAGCACTACTTCAGAAAAACAAAGGATTCCTTATTTTTCAGTATAACCTGCTAAATATATTTATACAAAATTAAAGTGAATATGTATTTGATTACTCTTTTTCTACCTTAAGTGTCCAGCCTATTCCTAAATGTATAATTTTTCCTTTTTTTGTTACAGGTGAGTAGGGTGGGGGGCATGAGGATGCTTACTTGTTTGCACTGTTTATGTATGTCAAACACCCTTTCTTCAAAGATGTCTGCAAGAAAGAAAATTAATTCATTGTCAAATAGCACCACTGGATAGTTTTTTTGTAAAAGAACAAAAATGATAACAGTGGGAAATAATAAAGATAAGGAAAAAAGGGTCCATATGCAATATTTCTGCTCAGTGGGTTATACAACCAAGCTGTCAATTTTGCTAGGTGAACCTCTCTTTTAGCCCAATCAAGCTCCAGTATAAGATTTCACTTTGGCAACTGAATCTCATTACTCTTAAGTTGTTTAGTGAGCACCAAAAATTTAAGAAAACCAAAAACATAGAGCCCTTCTTTAACACAAAATTACTAGGAAAAGAAATTGAAAGAAAATAACCTTCATGTCAGTAGTACGGGTCACGAGTGATTCCTGGGGCATATCAGCAATTGCAGAATCCCCGAACCCCAAACAAGATGATGCATTTGGGGTTTTCGCCTCAACAGTGCATGAAGAGAAACTGACTCTTTTCGGCGTACCAATGTGAGCAGGCTTTTCACTATTTGGAAACAATTTGAAAAGAGAATTAGAAATCTCTCTCAATCGGTCGCTTACTTTTGGAGGAGTTCCTGTCAGAAGAGCAAGTGTCGTCCCCACTTCTCCAGTGGAATTATCTGAAGCATAAGGAAAGAAAGATTAGAATGTATCAATTGCATAAAAAGTTAGTTATGAGCTGGGGGGTCTTTTATTTGATTTCTCCAACAACACTAGGCTATATTTATAAAATACAAATTGGAACATAAGGTCATTATCGAAATTTAAGCAACGGTATTTTGCCAACTCTTTTGAAAATAAATTTGCATAGCTATTATACCTGAAGTTGTTTCTTCATGCATGTCATTGCATTCTTGTAACTCGCTTACTTTTGGAGAAGTTCTTGTCAGAAGAGCAAGTGTCATCCCCACTTCTCCAGTGGAATTATCTGAAGCACAAGAAAAGAAAGATTAGAATGCATCAATTGCATAAAAAGTTAGTTATGAGCTGGGGGTCTTTTATTTGATTTCTCCAACAACACTAGGCTATATTTATAAAATACAAATTGGAACATAAGGTCATTATTGAAATTTAAGCAACGGTATTTTGCCAACTCTTTTGAAAAATAAATTTGCATAGCTATTATACCTGAAGTTGTTTCTTCATGCATGTCATTGCATTCTTGTAACTCGCTTGCACCAGTAATGTTCTAGTTTATCAAATAAAAGAAAAGTACTTAATATCTTGCGAATAGTCTCCAAATTAAAGAAAATGTCAATTCATAGTAAAACAGTATAGAGAAGCACCAATATTAAGTATTGACAAAATCTAAACACTAGATTAGTGATATCAAAATTTGTTATATTCCTTACATTCCTCACAACAAAAGTTATAGTCAAATAACTAAAAAATAAAGAGAAATAGCAAAACCTCTTGTTGGGTACCAAGCATATGAGGATTGGTGATTCCACTTTCAGCCGATTCTTCATGGTCAACCTTTACCAAAAGAAAGGAAAAGTTAAAACATAGAAAAGTAGTAAAACAACTTTTAATGAAAGATGGATGGTAATGCTAAATAACTAATTTGCACCAGTGTAAAACAGGAAACTAACCACTTGATTGCTGGTATAGATTTCTTCAGGTTTTTCTTCAGATAAAATCTTATTTTACAAAAGAAAAATTGTTACAAAAAGGAAATTGCGATGTCACTTGCATCTATGCTGATATTGCAAAAACTATTGCAAATTACAAAGCAAAATATCCAATCCTCTTGTTGCATGCCTGGAATCAAGGATTTACCAGTTTGACTATCTGTCAATTCTCTATGCATAACCTTTTACACAGAGAACAGAATTTAAGTTTGCTTGCTGATTTTAATGGTCAGGTATTTGGGGGTATTGTTGAACACTCATTGGAACCAACATTTCAATGCTATTCTATGATTTGGGTACTGGTCTGGTTTTTTAACCAAGTTCCATGTTTTTTTTTTTGTCATGAACCAGATCATGATCCTACAAAAATAAGGTAAGTACCTCTTCTGATATTGACATTTCTACTTGTTTATCATGAACCAGATCATGATCCTACAAAAAAAAAAAGATAAACTCAATCAATGGTAAATAATCCAAGAAAAAGAATATAAGAAAATATTCTAAGAAATATTGAAAAATAACTAACCAAGCTCAACTTAGCCATAGATTTAGCAGCATCTGACTGAATCTTTTCCTGTATAATTTCAGAAATTACAAGTTCCTTTAAGACATCCCTTCATAATTTGGTCACAAATAAAATAGAGTAGTGTGAAATTGTACCTTTACTAAGCCAATTTTTTTAACTGCACGTATGACTGAAGCACTTCTATTGACCTTCCCATAAATTGGTTTTATTTGAGGTACTGACATACTATACCTGCATGCAAGGATATTATGGGCATAGTATTGTAGAATAATATAAGAGAGAGTAGACATGGCAATTGAACAGACAACTTTGAACTACTATACAGTACTGACCGCTAGCTTTAATTTTTGTTTATTTCAATTTTCTTGTGTACATTGTCATATGTGATCAATTTCGATGGCTTGTGTTAAAAGTAAGCTTAAATGGATATTGCCAGTAAACTTTTGTTTGCAAAATACACCCATTTTCTACTATCTTTGCATGTAACACTAAAAGTTTCTCTTGTTTCCACTTAATTTTCACATCCACTCTTTTAACTTAATTTACAATTACCAGAAACCAAGGTTAGGTCTCAAAGGGCACTGAAACTCAAATGACTTACTGAGATCAACTTTGTGCAAAAAGAATCAATAAAAAGTTTGTATTGTTTCACAGGATATATAGTTAGATAATAGTTGGGTGGTGGTTAAAAATATATCAGAAGGGTGGGTTTGCAAATTAAATCATGGTGGTTGTTAATTATAAGAACAATAACTTGTCATATTGTTTGCCGAACCACCTACAAAGAATCTACCTTTCAAGAGAATTACATTAATCTCCAAAAATCTCTAAAAGCACAATACCAAGGCCTTAAGTTGAAGGGAGATGAGGATGGGGAACGGGAGAGAGAAACCACACCTTCGCTCGAGAGGAGTTGCATATTGTTTGATAGGTCTTCTGATACTATTGCACTGAATTAGATTGGCCACATGGGATGAAGAAGAAGCCAACCTCAGGGCACGCATGTTCCGTTGACTATTACTTCGGCTCTACAATGTCAATCAAAATAACTGTTAATTCATAATGTAACATCAGTTCAGGGATAGAAATTTTCTCTCATTTGCCCCTACAAAACCATATAACATCGCCCTTCAAATTCTTTCATTACACCGAACAGACTTTCTTTGTGTACTCAAAGAAGGAGAAATCATGATATATTCCCTTATATTTTGTGGGGCATACAGGACATTTTTCTACTACTTGCCCCTTTAATAATTCAAAGAAAACTACTTGGGTAACATAGAGGTTGTTGAATGAACATACAAGGCAAGCAATGACTACAGATCGGGATTCCCAGGAAAGAAAATCATGCAACTGATGTGTTAATCTGCTATCTCTGTAGGAAATATGGTTCTTGCTATTCAATGCATAAACTATTTTCATGACTGAGTAGAGTGATTTATTCTCTGTGGCCCCTCCATAACCTGAAAATACAAGCAAAATATTTAAAATCAGGCTATAACCAAGAATAGGTAGGCATGCTCAGTATTCAATAAGCAAAAGTGAAGTGAGAAAATTTTATATAACATGTCGGATTAGATATATGTATGATAAGTACCTCCAAGTTCGAGAAAATTCAACTTGCTTGTGTTAGATATATATATGATAAGCCCTCTATGCCCTCTCATGAGTCGATCACTCTTACAATAAAAGTTCCTTAACTCATCAACTGTATTCACTTTGACCTGCAACAGGATCACATATAAGACAAGCATAAGAACAAACAAAAGAAATAAATAAAATAGATTGTGTATCAGTAAAAAATATAGAAGAGAAAAAAATGCAATAAAACCAGAATATGATGGTGTACAAGTTGAGAACATTTCATTTTCTTTCAGATTTCTTATAAACTAATTTCTTCATAAGGAAATATTAGCTGATTCTACATTACCCTAGAGAGACTCTTTAGCTGAACACCTTCTTCTTTCACCTCCAACAAATCATATATTTGGTCTCGAAAAACTTCATAGTCTGATATTTCTACGCCTTCTCCATTTTTATGCAGAATTTCTGATATTGTTATTTCTGCCAAACTTGGATTCTCTCCTGAACCCTACAATATTTTTTTTCAGTATGAAAAAAACAAACATAGTTAGAGGTAGGATTTCAATTGTACCATGTGGACCCCCATCAAATTATTAATGAGCCCCAACAAACGAGGAATCACATTTTCCCCTTTAAGCACAGAAAAATGTCACCAATACTGGTAGGGAACAGGAAAAGTATCCCTTGCGTCTCCATTCTCTATAAACATAAGAAAAGAAAAATGAAACCCTCCTATGTCACTATTTATCCCTACGGATATGAGAAAGTGAAAAGCAAAAGAAAGGAGGGACAATTTAGGCATTTTAAAATGAATTACGAGTTAGTACAAGTGATATTTTCCATGTTAATACAGATTCGTCAAGATCTCAGTTCTTCAGATACATAAGCCTGTGTAACGGTTTAGTATTTAAATTCAATTACTATAAACTAAGAGCTCAAACTTTTCATGTTTGCAGTAAGGATATAACCACGGTGATTTCACCATATTCACCGATTATTAAAGAGAATTTAAATTTCTCACCTGAAAAAGCTGTGCAGGCCAACTTTGTTGGGCACCATAAGAGATGACACAGCAGTTAGTGCCATCAAAAAGCTTTTGAACAAGAGGTCTGATCTCAATTGCATATATCTCATCAACTCCTCTTTCTTCTTCATAGCAATAGTCTAGCTCATATACACTTCTCTCAGTATTCCTAAAGTATAAGAATACCAATTGAAAATTATTTTGGGATTTGTTCTATATATATGTACATGCAAGTGTATATTAAAAGATATGATACAATACCACCTTCTCTCCAGACCACACACTCACAGACCAACACAAAATATATCACTACATCTCATGAAAACAATGTAACAAACAAAGTGTACCCTACTCAGGCCATTTTCAGTCAAAATACAGCAAGTGTGTATTAAAAGATATGATATGAGGGGTGGCTATTCTTTTTTAAACCTAGGTTGGTATACGCTACTACAACATTTTTAAAGTGGTATAGCTGTACCCATTATAATAGACGTAGATCGGTTACTAGTACCGAGACAATACCACTTTATTAGCTTGCACTTGCCAGTATTAACAAACAATGGGTTATTCATCCACTGTCATAATTGGGATGGCACCCTAGTGCCACTATATCTCCAATTCTTAGATTTTAGGACAGTTCTAATCAGTACAAAACCCCTCCCTGACTCCCTCTATCCCAAATTGAACGTTTGAAATCAAATCAAATGAAAAGAGACAGACCTGGTATACTTTGCTTCAGGACAGATCGAAACAAGGGCATGACCTTCGTCAGAGAAAGAAACGCACATTCTAGCGGGATCACCATCGGAACCGTGCGCCTCTGCCAACTGGCAATGATCCACAAGTTTCGCTACCACACGCACTCCACTCAATTGAGACCGTGGTGGTCTAGAACCACAGTCCATGGTAAAATTTATTGGATCAAGAAAGGGAGAGAGCGAGGGGGCGACTGCTAGAGAGAGAGACAGAGAGAGAGAGAGAGAGAGAGAGCGGGATGTTTCTTTGAGCCTTGGATTTGAACCTTTCTCTATTGGGTTTTGTTGGATTTGTTCTGTGTTGGATTGAATCAAGGAAGGAAATAATTTCGGACGCGTGGCGTTGTCTTATTGGTGGTAAGGAAGAGAGACGTTATGGGTGGAGTCCTTGTCTTCACCAAGCCGTTTTGGTATCTCGCGGATTCAAACAATATAATATCAGATGATTCAGGTACATTTGTAAATAGCTGTTGTCTTCACGCATCTACGGCCTTTTCCAGTTTTCCTGAAAACTAAATCTATACCTGAGGAATATGATACCGTCCAATTCAAATTCGCGGTTCCTTGTAAGGGAAGGAGCGGGGAGGGCACAGATGGTTCTTGGCGTACCCGAAATGAACCTTTAGGAAACATTGTATAACTGAGATATTGTTTCCTTTTTTCATGTATAAGGACAAGTGTACACAAGTTGTACCCAGAAGCCGGAAAAGTGAAAACGAATTGAACGGGAAGCTTTTACTGGCTACTTGGCTAGTGCCTACTGGTGGCCAAATTTCCTATCGGTGCCTATTTGAAATGGAGGGGCCAGTTTAATGTGCTTTGACATTCGTGCAGAAATAATTTGACAGATCCACTCAAAGCTTGAGATATCTCAGAGGAAGGATGTGAATACGGAGATAGGAGTAGGTCCGATGGGCATCGGACCTACTTTTAGGTTCAATTAACTCTAGCACTGTACGATTAGCATTAAATCTATGTGCATGGAAATTGATACATACTCGCACGGATTTTGATGCGGATTGCACGGATCTTGATGCTAATAGGATGGTCATCACACCCATCGAACCAAAGTAGTCTGAATTCGTGAATACGTATTGGCTAGAGGTGAAAATGGAGCGGATAATATTATATTTGTATTCAAAAATTTGATACGAATCTGATATATATATGAATATAAATACTAAATATATATAGTTTAATGTATATTATTTAAAAAAAATGTTATTCACCTAATATATAGTCTGCAGCTGTCTGATATTCGATACATATCCGTATTCAAAAAATAAAAACGGATATGGACATGGTTTTACCACTATCCAATCCGTATACAATCCGGTTTTCACCTCTAATAGTGACTAATGATTAGACTAATTACATTGTTGTTGCTGGCTTGCTGAATCAACAAAGTATCGGTTAAAAAGTAAAAATTCATTTTCTCTTCCATTGTATTTATTAATATAAGAGTTCAAATGCTTTAATCATACTTTTATTTTTTTTATTTTCTAAAAAAAATTAACTCAAATTTTAAAATAAAACAATAAGATATGAGTTGTAAAGAGTGAGGCTATGGTACTACTACTATGCATAGCGTACTTCGACCCATGCTATAGAGCATATTTCATTTTCAAAGTCCAAACAGTTAATATATACCGCTCAACATGATCTCCATAAGAAAATTTGCTTGGAAGTCAAATTTTACAATTTTTATAATTTTTTTACTATTATGTTAAATAGGTACAAAATTACTTGATGTGAAGAATCTGGACAATCGAAAATAGTGATTTTCTACCCATATAAAATTATAGTAAAAGAATTCTAAAAAAATATAAAATTTGACATTCAAGTAATTTTCATATGGAGATCATGACAGACGGTTCGGATTTAACTATTTGGACTTTGAAAATGAAAATATGGATCCTTAGTACGAACCAAAATGCGCTATGCATAGTAACATAGCCTCACTCTTCTCAATAAATGCAAAATATTGTCACTTTTTATTGTTTTTATACGAATCAATTTAAAATTAATGTTAAGAAATTATCTATCATTTCAGCAAGCTCTTGATATTAATTAAAAGTTTAAAACAAAGTCAAAATGTTCTAAATTTTTACATCTAAATAGAAAAAAAAATATTATATTTAACATTTTTATTTTGATATTTGAGTTTTAAACTTTAAGTTCTTAGAATTTCAAGAATAAAGGTAAAATAAAAACACAAAGGGTTGAGGCATTTGAGCCCTCTTTATTTACATCTAAATAGAAAAACATAAAACAGATGGAAGGGGATGATATTCAGATCCAGACTCTTTGTTAACTCCATTCAGCAAAAATAAACGTGATGCATTGAACAGCATGATCAACAAATTATTGCTCAGTGAACAACATACAGATTTTATGCCATGGAAACTACCAAGGAACAAGCATTCGACCGGGGTGGTGCACCCTACAAGTAAAAGACATTTTTTTCTTAATACACTGCAGTACTAAGTTCTTGATATACCCAAGAATTTGTCAAGTTTAACAACCTTTGCATGCACTCACAAAAGCAATGATACTTACAAAAAAAAAAAAAAAAAATCAACCCAATCTGCATTACCAAATAAATAATTCTCTAATATTCACTGCACTTCATATTGTAATAGCATGGCAACTAAGAATTGATAGGTCCATTAAGTCCGGTCTTGGGAATATAGAACCACATAACAATACCCCCGTACCAGCACCACTAACTGCCATGTCAGCAAAAACCACAACTGTACCAAACCCTTTTCCCACGACATAAACGCTTCGATCCATGCCCAAGAGATGGCATGGCGGCTTTGCCAGCTGGTCAGAGAGTCTGCCAAGCGTGTCCCAGCAGCCATTCTCCTCTTGCCACAACATCAGTTTCTTACCACAACTTTCCTCTAAGCTGAACAAACTCCCACAAACCACCGCCGTGGGGCCCAGAGCTTGGCGGGCTATCTCATTTTTCATGCCCTGCCAAATCTGATGATGTAATAGAAGGATCAGGTTAGGGTTATGGTTAACACAAAATATATATAGGAAAATGAGAATCAATATACTATGAATAATTAATCCAAGTTGATCTTTGTGAGAGAATATTTTGCAAGAGTATGCAGGATATTCCATGTGCTATAATTACTATAAAAGAACTAAAAGTTAAAAATTCTTTTGGCAATTTTGTTATGTTACAGTTTAAAAAACAAAAAATGAACTGTATTCAGGTAAGAAGATTTAATTTTTTGTACAAGAATAAAAATATATAATAAAATTAGTTAGTGTTTTAAAATATCCAAAATAACTAATTTCTTATGCCAACCACGTAAATGAGGTAATAAAAAATAAGGACAACTCCAACTGTTTTCTCTTTTAAAGGTCTTAACAGGAGCAATGCTTCATCTTATAGTATACACGATAAAAAGCGACTATCCCTTTACCCCTGAATCCGCATCCCCTGAGATGCCACGACATTTGAGTTGATACGTGTAAAAATCTGAACCCTTTCAGCACGAATCTTAAAGCGATACATTTTCTATTAATACATCCCCGGTGAATCTAAATAGGCACCGTTTAAAATCTGGCCCGTAAATCCATCAACTCAAAAGTTATCTGAGGGATATGCTCCTCTTTAACCCCCCCCCCCCTCCCTCCCCCCCCCCACACACACAAAAAGAGTAAATATATGAATACCTGGTTGGAAGGATGGTACACTCCAGCAAAGCGCACATTATTCCAGGCAGTTTTGTGGATTGTATACAGCTTCCCATCAAAGGCTATGAACTTCACAATGTCAGCAGTTAGCATTGGGTTTTTGTGAGAATGCCATGTGTCCGAGCTCGGGTCATACACGTCCCATGAGTTGGGTGACAGGTCCGTTATCCCAAGCCCACTTGTGACGAATAGCTTGCCGTCTAGTGATGCTGACACAAAGTAGCACCTATAATAAAAATACTATAACTTATTATGAAAGTTTTCTGATCGTGTATAAGTAAACCTGCACAAGTATACTAAGGCCTTCTGTGATCATACTGCTAATTTCGCTTATTTTGATTCAAATCAGATACCAATCTAGTCGTACGAACACCAAATTTGATTTGGGGATTCAGTCACTAATTGTGAACCAACCTGATGATTAACAATAAGATTGATCTGAATCTGACCCAATTGATGCAAACTTGAGCGACTCAACACCTAAAACCGGATCCACCTTAGAAGCCAGAATATCTACCAAAATTCAAAACAAATCTGATGTGATCCTCATGACAACACCCCTATGTGCACAAAATGGATTAACAAGCCTGGAAACAAAATTTCGGAAATAAACCTGCTTCGGACACTACAGGTGCAATAAAAAATGTTCACCAATATGGGTGAAATGTACCTAGCCATAGGCATCGGAGCAACTCTCTCCCAGTGAAAAATTGACGCATTATAAAAGAACACTTCATCAGTGGCATTCTCACTCAAACCACAACCCCCGAGCAAATACAGTCTCTGTCCTACAGTTTCAACTGCCATCCCTCCCCTCTTTGGGCATGGCGTGGGGACCATACAAATCAACTTCCAGCTACGGGTCGACGGTTGCGGCTCCAGTACACACAGCATAGTATTCCGCTTTGAAGTATCCTTGCATAAAGCATACACCCATGTCTCTTGGCAATTGTACTTCTGACGTGTTTGAAAGAATTCCTGACTGCAGAGGAGGGTCCGCCACGTCTTGGACACGCAACTCAGTATAAAATGGTGGTACCTCGGAACCCGTGCCAGACAGAGGAGTGATATCTCGTCAGGTAAGCCCGGTATGACTGGTACATGTGTTGCATCAGTATCCATGAGTTCCTGCTTTGGACTGAAAAGAAGGAAATCTTGAAATCATGACTTAATAATAGGTTAAATTAATGTGCAGCATTAAACTGAGATACAACCTGTTGCTCACAAACTTTCATATTTTGTGCAAGTTGGCTTATTTTTTATATTACGCCTCCAATTTTGCTTCAATTACTATCATTCCACAAAGGAATTTCATGATTACAGATCCTGCACAGGGCTATGGTTTAGATTTACTCCACCAAAAACCCCAGCACCCCCTCCCCTCCACCAACATTTGCTCAATTGTTTGTGAAGTACCTTACTTAAAACTAGAAACTTCTACCACGGCAAGAAATTGTTCGTTGTTGCTACCAGGGTTTGGAAAATCTATCAGCAACCCCCGACCCGATTATTTGGCGAAAGAACGCTTGAATCAGAAGAGACTCACCGTCCTAGTTAAACCGATTCTCGTAGTTTGTTTGTGACGGATTTGATTTTTCAGATTTGATTTCTTGATTTCTTGCGATTCTTCAAAGGCGCGTGGGATTGATTGATGATCGGAAGAGATTTGGGGTAGCGTATATTAACGTTAATTAGGAATTGGGAAGAGAGAAACATGGGGAATTCATATCCTCTGCATTAACTCAAAAAAGAATATTTTGAACTAATGAATCTCGACTGTTTAATATGTTTCAAGATTCGTGTAAACTAGATCTGCACTAATATTAAAGGACCCTCTATATTATAGACAAGAGCCGGATTGGCTCCGTTTAAAATCAGACAGTTGAAATTCATTAACTCAAAAAATTTCCTTTTGAGCTAATGCAGAGGATACGGATCCAAACATGGGGGGATCGGATGGTTACTAAACAGGCTGCGGAGCAAAGAAAGCAATTTTGTTGGGCCAACCAGCTATCTCTTTTTTTTGTTTTTGTCATTCAAAAGCCCGTAGGCATAATACAGAGAAGTTCTATCTTACAAATTTAGCAGCACAACGCCCTGCTAAACAGAGCCGGTAAGCTAAGGATCCGTATCCTCTGCGTTAACTCAAAAGAGAATCTTTTGAGTTAATAAATTTCAATCGTCTGATTTTAAACGAAGCAAATTCGGCTTGTGCCTATAACACAAGGACTCTTTAATATTAGTGCAGATCTAGTTTGCACAACTCTTAGAACAGATTGGATGGCTGAGATGCATTAACTCAAAAGATTCCCTTTTGAGTTATTGCAGAGGATACGAATTCGTAAAGTAATGAGTAAAACATAGTAAAGTATGTCCTGTATAATCCCAACCATTTGTCCTCCCTTTTTTCGCCAAGTTGTCAGCCATTTCAATTTGGCTTCTTCGTACATGAATACACACCAAAAATTTGTTAGCTCTCAGTAAACTCCAGATCTCTAACATTTCATCAAACGCCTGCCAATCTGTTGCCATAGGGGGTGATGACTGGAACAAATTTCCACCAGTGACAAACAATCAGTGAAGAAAGAACAAGTCTTAATCCCGAGACCGAACATCAGTGAGATAGCTTCCTTTCACTAATTAGATTATAGACTGTAAATTTATAAAGATACAAATTTGCGAAATAGAGAGAGTTGTTAGGCAGTAGTTGAATTTTTTTTCTTGAGTAAAGTTCAAATGTCTTGTATCTTTCATGTCTCAATCGTACATCATATTTTGTTATCGAGATTTAATTTTGCTTAACATAATTTCCGTACTAAAATGTGTTTGGAGACCAAATTTTTATATTTTTCTTGAACTCTTTTCTATCTTTTTAGATAGGTAAATAGAGTCTAGCTACTATAACATCAATGTTATTTCAGTTGTAGTGACATTAACTCTAAAACTCATCAAATATACTTTAAACAATGAATCTAGACCGTTTAAACCGATCTACCTTACAAGTGATGCATTTACATGCAAAATTTTAAAATTTTAAATTCATTTATATGAAGTCAAGCGGTAAAAAAAGAAGGTGTTTTAACCGCTTGACTTTATACTAAATGAACTCAAAAATTATAAATTTTGCATGTAAATGTGTCACTCGTGAGGTAGATTGGTTTAAACGATTTGAATTTGTTGCTTAAGCCTATTTGTTGGTAATAAATTAAAACGTCTTTTTAATTTCATAAATAATAAGAGATATCTGGCAATATACATTATTATGATTACCCAAACGATACAGATAATATGCACCGTACGATATCACAACCCTTAAGCAATACTCGGACGTGTTAATTCTTATATTGCATGATACCACTAATAAGTCTAAGGTTGGAACGTGTCATCCTCACAAGTCATATTTTTCTTGATTATAAGGTAAATTATAACATGCATATAATCATACTTTATCAAGGGATCCAGAGATATCATCACTCATTTTTTTTATCGAGGGATATCAGTCGTCTTGATGAACATGTTCCCTCTGCACGAGTCATGCATAGTAATACATTATCTTTATAGTTACCGATGAAGGCTAGTGTTGGACAATATCTACAAATACACGAGAGAGGAAAAATGAACATCTCATATCTAGAATTCAACACTTCATGAAATATTTAATGACGTAAACACAATCCATATAATGTTTCATTTAGGTCTGTCCAACGCTGTATTCCCAGTACACATATATTAGATTAAATTAATACACCATATAGTATATGATTTGTAAAACATAACCAACATTTAATCCCCATACTGTCCTTATAATGGTCAATTAGTTTCATGCTAATTACGAAACACTACTACAAAAAAGCTAATTCTACACTGCACATTGTACACGGTTTTTCTAATTTTATATAAAAACCGTGTGTCAAATATGAAATTGTGAAAGGCTAAAAAATATTGGGGAATTATACACGGACACTTAGTTATAAATCAGTGTATAATTGTTTGAAAGAGCTACACGGTTTATTAGGGATAAAAAATCCGTGTGGAAAGAAACCGTGTGGAAATGATTGAGAGAGTTACACGGATATTATACAAAAATCCGTGTATGAATTGCTACACGGATATTTAATTAAATAACCGTGTACAAATATTAAGAGAGCTACACGGTTTTTAGTTATATGTCCGTGTAGAATAGTTAGAGAGCTACACGGTTTTCTTATCAAATATCCGTGTATAAAGGGTAATGCTACACGGCTTTTTTTAATAAATAACCGTGTATAAATTGTCACAAAGCTACACGGATTGTTAAGTATAAATCCGTGTA
Source organism: Carex kokanica (assembly GCA_025461125.1). NCBI lineage: Eukaryota > Viridiplantae > Streptophyta > Magnoliopsida > Poales > Cyperaceae > Carex > Carex kokanica. Next base: position 606,753 of record JAJGRX010000840.1, on the reverse strand, counting down.
GGGTTTTATCCAATATAAATGAACCCCTTCTCTTCCAGAGACTTCTCCTTCCAGTGCCGTTTTGATCAACTAATTAATACGCCCTCTCTCTGTTTTGAACTGAGATCTGATTTCCGCAAATTAAAGGCTAGCATAGCTGGAATCTGTCATCTTTGAAGTTTTTATTTTCTCCTCTCTAAATTTCGAAGGTTAGTATATACATATTTTCCTTTTTCCTCTCTAATTTTCTATTTAGTAATTATTATTGCTTATTTAATTAGGTGTGTAATATATTCATGCATGCTTGATTTAATTAGTAATTAGATAATGTAAATATATAATTAGTGTATTGTGGTCCAATAACCGACCTATAAATGATTTTTAGGTCCATGCCCGTTCAAAATTAATCCAATAGGGATTAATTTTGGACAGTCTCCGTTTTGGGACTGCTATTTGAATATTGTGTCTCATTTAGGATGTGAACACATATTAGTGGGTTTTAATTAGTATTTGAGGAAAGTTCGACGGTATTTTCCCTTATTGCTCCTACGAGTATGTGGTTCGTACGCATACTTGGGGAGTTAAGGGGAAATGATGCCGAATTTTTCTCAAATACTAATTAAAACTCGATAATATGTGTTCACATATGAGACATAATATTCAAAGAGTGTGTTAGGATTGTAAACCGGCCCTTTGTAAGCCAAAATTTGGTACAATGTATGTTAACCATGCTTGATTAATTGATCAAATCATTTTTATAATTTAATTTACAGATGGATCGAAGTTGGATGTATGAATTGCGACGTGACAGTGAAGAATATTTGGTTCACGTTGATGAGTTTATAAAATTTGCTGAGAGGTATAGAGTGAAGAAAAAAGAAGAAGACATTTTGTGTCCTTGTAGAGATTGTAAAAATATTTTAAGATTTGTGGACTCCGAAGAAATTAGAGGTCATTTAATTTGTCGGCGATTTAAGAAGAGATATACATGTTGGATCATGCACGGTGAGAAATTTGGTGAAAGTAGTAGTACCAATAAAGATTTTAATCGTTGTGAATTGAATGAGGAGAATGTATAAATTTCTGATAATTTTGAACTTGATTGGAAAGAGAATTACGAGGATGTCGAAATTTTTGATAATATTGAACCCGGAAACGACGATGATGAGATGGAGATGAATTCTGGTGAAAATGTAGAACACGAGTTTATTGAAAATATGGAGGAAATGTTTCGTGACGCGGAAGATGAAATTAGTGATAAAAATTATGATAAATTCCAAAATTTGTCTAATGATTCCAAAAAGCAGTTGTATCCCGGGTGTACCAAATTTACGAAACTGTCAGCTGTGTTGAAATTATTAAACTTAAAAGCAGACAATGGTTGGAGCGATAAGAGTTTCACGTCCTTATTACAGCTTTTACGAGAAATGCTCCCAGATAACAACGAGTTACCCGGTACAATATATCAGGCGAAAAAATTGATATGTCCAATGGGGTTGAAGATCGAAAGAATACATGCATGTCCGAATGACTGTGTATTGTACCGTCACGAGTACGAGACCATGCATGTCTGTCCTAAATGCGGTGTTTCACGGTATAAACGTAAGGACCAGGACAGTACTGATGATTGTAACGAGGACAAAAAGGGCCGGCCTCCGGCTAAGGTGTTGTGGTATTTGCCGATAATACCGAGATTCAAACGGTTGTTTGCGAATTCCAAGGATGCGAAATTATTGCGTTGGCATGAAGAAGAGCGCAAAAAAGACGGTAAACTAAGGCACCCGGCCGATTCTCCTCAGTGGAGAAACATTGATAGACACTTCAAAGAATTTGGTTCCGAAATGAGAAACCTTAGGATTATGGTGAGCACAGATGGAATGAGTCCGTTTGGAAGCTTGAGCAGTCGGCACAGTACTTGGCCAGTTCTTATATCCATCTATAATCTTCCTCCTTGGTTGTGCATGAAACGCAGGTATATAATGATGTCATTACTAATCCAAGGACCCAGGCAACCCGAGGTATATAATGATGTCATCGTGCTGAGAAGGAGGAGAAGAAATTCATTATCGTGCCGTACCACCAGAGGTTAATTCTAACCTTAGCTTATGTATTGTTCATATTAGCAAACACTCGTGTTACTATTATATGCTAAAGTACTTTAATTTTTATCCTCCCACAGCAAGCACTGGTGTCTGATAATCATTGTGCCTTACCTAAATACGAGCATAATTGTTGATTCTTGTAAGCCCGGAGGAAATATCCCGGCTAACAAGTGCAAAGATATATTTCCTTATGTCAACAAGTAAGCAATAATAATTTAATTGGTTTGAATTTTTTTCAATTATATCAAATTATAAAATTGCTTTAAACATTCACTCAATTTTGTAAGGGCTTTTGCGAAATATGTTAAAGAGGGAGGATTGCATAACAAGAGCAAGAAAACCAAGTTGGGTTGGAAGTGGTTGCTGGTGAGCACACTATAAATTTATAATTTCATATATATTGTCCAAAAAAATATTATCATTCTAACATAGGCCGCTAAATGCAAATTTCAGGGCCCGCAACAGTTGGAGAGTTGGGAATGCGCTTACTACACGATGATTTTCATGTTTGACTTTGTCGAAAGAATACAATTCCAATTCCCAAACGCGGTATGTAATTCATATTAATTGTTCCTATATAATAACAATTGATATTTGCAACTGTATTTCATCTACCTTTTCTTGTTACTAACTAATACCAAATTGTAATTGTAGAATTTGCCAAAGGAACCGCATTACACCAAGGAGCAGATCGACGATATCAGGTGTGTGTGGGCAAGGTGGTTTGTAATGTAATTTTGCAATGCTCAACATGGATTTTCATAATTTTGTATAATTTGGTGTATATGAATATTGTATAATTTATTGCATATGAATTTCTGGCTAATCTGAAAAATATGAATTTCTTGCTAATCTGGAAAATATGGATTTATTGCTAATCTGGAAAATATGGATTTCTTGTTATATGAAATCTGGAAAATATGAAAAATATGGAAAATCTGGAATAGTTCTGTAACAAAACTGGCTAGCAAAACTGGAGGCTAGCCGAAAAACAAAAAATACAAAAAAAAAAAATGTTCTTTCTACACGGACATTTAACTAAAGTCCGTGTATAAAAAAAGAGAGCTACACGGACATTTAGTTAAATATCCGTGTAGAAAGAGGAGAGCTACACGGACATTTAACTAAATATCCGTGTAGAAAGAGTCAAGCTACACGGTTTTTTAGTTAAATGTCCGTGTACAAAAAGAATCGTACACGGTTTTTTAGGTAATATCCGTGTAGCTCGGTAAAATGGAGAGCGACACATTCTAATCTTTGTACACGGCTGTTTGTGAAGTTATCCATGTAGAATCTTTAAAATTGCACACGGGCAAAAGTCCGTGTGTAGTTATTGAACAAATCGTACACCCTCGATTTAAACACGGTAGGAAATCCGTGTAGCTCCTCCTTTATTGTCCGTGTATAATCTCTTTTTTTGTAGTAGTGAAAGTTAGGGACTATTTAAAGGAATCATCATACACATTAAGGTTAAGTCCTCAACTCAAACAATTCATAAAATAATAAAAACTCAAAGAACAAAATGATATAAATTGAACAAAATATAAAATTCGGTCATTTAATAAAATTGCTTCTAGATCATATAACTAACAAAATTATTGGTTAATGAAGAGGGAAAAATTGAAATATTGCTACATGTCTTTGGCTGTATACTCTATAGACAAAGTTAATCCGTGTTAAGAGGAGATTAATTTACTCTGATGTAACTCAAATCTTATTTCATCTTATTTTTTTTTATTTTACTTCTTATTTGACAACTTAAATTGAAAGTAAATCTATTACTCCACAACCAAACAAGACTTAATTGTGTTAATCAGTTTCTTAGAGATATTGATTTATATTGATTTATTTTATTAGCTCTATACCAAGCAGCACAAAAAAGATATACAAGACAAACTTTCATTTTCATATTTTCTTGCAAATAATTATAATAATAATAATTTTCCTAAATCCTATTACAATAACTAGTGGTCGGGCATTTATAACGACACTTTAAATTTGTTTATTTTTTTAAAGTGTTTACACTTAATTGCAAAAATATTTATATCTCACGCTATTAAAATAAAAAAATCAAAAGATTATTTTTTATTTATTCAATAAATTTGTAATTTAATTTCTTATAATTATTAAAAAAATAACAATAGTTTATATACTAAATATAAATATATTAAAGTCTAGAAATAACTTTTATAATAAATATAAATATATTTTTTAAAATACCGATAAAAGACACAGGTGCAAAAAAAATTTCTCCTTCTTATACACTTTTTCTTTCAACGTAAGAGAAGCAAAACCTCAAAGCAAACCAAAACCCTAATGGAGAACCCGCCGCCTCAACAACCAGCAGCGCCTCCTCCTTCCTTCGAAGCACCACCAACGCCACCTCGGCCCATGGAGGCCCAGGTGTTGGGTAGAGAGAACATGAACAGAGGAGGTGTTGCGGTCGCCGTGGTGGATGCTAACGCGGTGATCCATGGTGATCGGCTAGTAGGGGTTGCCGACCGGTACGTGTCGGTACGGGAGGTGATAGACGAAGTGCGCGACCCCAGCAGTCGGAGAAGAGCGGCGTTACTGCCTTTCGATATTGAGACCATGGAACCCTCTCCTGAGTTCATTAAAAAAGGTATTTGTTTTGCTTGTTCTTTCTAATTGTGCACTGAAAAGCCTGGTAATTGACCAAATTATGAGGTAATTACAATTAATTGCTCGTCATGGGAAGGGTTGGAAGAGACTCGGGTTTGTGAAACAAGAGATTGGGATCTTTTACTGAGGTTTTGGATTCTTCTGTGAAATCAATTTTTATTAGAGGTTTCAATGTCATTCATTTATCTGTCTATTTTAACTATATTGTATTTGGTAAAGTAAATAGAGAATAAGAAATAAACAAAATTATGATAAGAATACATTAGCTTATCGGATAAGAATTCGAGTAAAAACTATTTTATATCTATTATCCTATATGATAATTGATAGATAAACAAAATTATGTATAATACTTTATACAAAATGAAATATGATATTTGGTCTAACTTTATTCTATTTCTTTTTATTTTTTTTCATTTTCAATTTTGTACAGTACATACCTTTTCACCTTTTCAATGGAGCAAATTCATTTCCATGTTACATTGAAAATTTAAAGTCTACTGGTTTTGCAGCAAGGTGTTTAAAGTTTTAATAAGCATAAACATGAAGTTTGAAATTTTGAATATGAGATGAAACTGTAATTTACTTTTCCATTTGGCAGTGGTCAAGTTCGCTAGAGAAACTGGAGATCTCCAGACCTTGTCAGACGTAGACATTAAGTTGATTGCACTAACCTACATGCTAGAAGCACAAATTCACGGGACTGAGCATCTAAAGGAATCTCCTCCGCCTCTCACTATTTTGAATGTTAAGAATTTCAAAGAGAGTCCAATGCCTGGCTGGGGCTCGAACGTGCCGAATTTGGCTGAGTGGGAGGCCCTGGACGAGATTTCCGAGAAAGGACCTGATAACAGCGGGTCCCACATCCTTCCTTTGAAGGACCTTGATGAAAATAGTAGTAATTTAGGGGAAGAAAGCAAAGAGGTTTTGCCCAGTGATGTCGTAGGGGAAAAGAAACGAGCGACACCTAATAAAGAGGTTGATTTGACGGCTAAAAAAATGATAGCATGCGGCATTGACGCTACGGGAGGGGAAGCAGGGGAAAATGGCGACGATTGGCTGCCAGCTGTTAGCCGGAGCACTCATAGGAGGTATCTGAGAAGAAAGGCAAGGCGTGAAGAGAGAGAGACAGTACTAGAGGAAGAGACGAATCATTCGCTTGCCGATGAGCAAATTCATAATTCGGATCAAAAGGAAGAAAGTGAAGAAAATAACAACATAAATTTGGAATCCTTCATTGAAGATTTGGAGAAGCTGGATATTGATGGCGAAATGGAGGGTTCAGTAGATGTCCCAAATGGAGATGATAGCAATGATGTCCAAGGAGAAATGGAGGGGAGTGTGGATGTTTCAAATGGAGATGATGGGAACAGTAGTGAGCAGAGCTGGATGCTGAGGTCACTGTCAGATTCGAGTATTGCATGCATCACCAGTGACTTTGCAATGCAAAATGTTTTACTGCAAATTGGGTTGCGATTGCTTGCCCCAGGAGGCATGCAGATACGGCAATTGCACCGGTACATGATATCATACCTTTGTTTACCTTGTCGATTTCTTGTTGTGTTGAGTTTGGAGAAATATTTTGTTGACCAAGACAACCAGTTACAAATATGTAATGAACAAATAGTGATAGTTTGTAAATGAAACATTCATACTTGAGTGAGGCTATGGTACTATGCATAGCGCATAATGGTCCGTACTATGTATGTATGTATGTACGTATGTATGTATATATATATATATATCCATTTTCAAAGTCCAAACAATCGATCTGAACTGTTCAACATGATCTCCATATGAAAATGTATTTCTAAATCAAATCTTACAATTTTTAGAATTTTTTTACTATTTTTTTAGGTAGGCAGAAAATCACTTGATCTAAAGATTCTAGGCCATTCAAAAGTAGTGATTTTCTACCTACCAAAACTATTTTTTTTTTAAATGTAAAATTTAGTCTACAAGTACATTTTTATATGGAGACCATGTTGAACGGTTCAAATTGATTATTTGTACTTTGAAAATGAAAATA